>JAGKTI010008670.1:0-14117 GCA_018397915.1 Birgus latro
TGTAAATTAATCTCAGTAGGGTAATGATTGCCTGTACACCTTCTCCCTTTTGGGATATATGAATACGTTCATATTTATGAATAATCGGTGTGTGCATATATTTTAATTTCAATTTTAATCTCAGTCTAATGGAAGTCGTTAATTTCTTACAAACCCTTTCCTCTCCATCCCCACACTTTCTTCCCTCCCTTCCCCCTGCCTCCTGTCCTCTATCCCTCTTCCTCCTCTCCACTTTCTCCTTTCCATCCCCCATCTCTTTCCTTCCATCCTCCTTCCCTCTCCTCAGTCCCTCTTTCCTCCCCCCGTCCCCACTCCCTTATTTCTCCTCTCTCCCACTCCCTTCACAAAAAGACGGTATACATTCATTTATCTCCTTTCCTCCCTCCCTCCTCCACTCCCCCAGTCATCCCTCCACTTCCTCTACAGGGAAACATTCGAAAACACAATCTTTCTCTCTCCTTCTGATAAACTATTAAACTCAGGAAGGACTTATTACGTTATTTATTAAGACTATATCCTCTCACGTTCGAAAATTCACTAGCAAATCATACTGAGTTTACCAGAACGAAATGGAAATTACGTAATATGGCTTACTGCTGCTACTACCACTACAACTGCTGTTGATGCTTTTGCTGCTGCTGCTGCTGCTGTTTCCACTTATACCACACTACTGCTGCTGCTGCTGCTTATGATGATACTGCCTCTACTATTTCTGCCGATACTGCTACTACTATTGTTGTTGCTGCTTCTGCTACTACTACTGTTGTTTCTACTACTATTACTGCTGCTGCTTCTGCTTTCTACTGCTATTACTGCTGCTGCTTCTGCTTTCTACTGCTATTACTGCTGCTGTTTCTACTACTATTACTGCTGTTTCGACTATTACTATTGCTGCTGCTGCTGTTGTTTCGGCTACTATTACAGCTGCTGCTGCTGTTTCTACTACCATTACTGCTGCTGCTGCTCCTCCTCCTTCTACTACTACTACTACAACTGCTGCTGCTGTTGCTACTAGTTCCATTTTCTCTGCTGCTGTCGCTGCTACTACTACTTTTGCTGTTGCTGCTATTACTACTTTCGCTGCTACTGCTACTACTTAGCCGCTGTTGCTACTTGTACTGCTGTTGCTGCTACTCTTTGTGTTGTTGTTGCTGCTGCTGCTTTGCTACTAATAGTGCTGTTTCTACTACTACCGCTACAACTGCTCCTACTACTACTATTTGTGCTGCTCTTGCTGCTACTACTTGTGCTGCTGCTGCTACTACTGCTACTTGTTCTGCTGCTGCTACTATTACTTGTTCTGCTACTACTACTACTACTTGTGCTGTTGCTACTACTACTACTTGTGCTGCTGCTACTACTACTACTTGTGCTGCTGCTGCTGCTATTATTACTTGTGCTGCTGCTACTACTACCTCTGCTGCTACTACTACTTCTTCTGCTGCTACTACTATTATTACTGTTACTGCTGCTACTACTATTATTACTGTTACTGCTGCTGCTGCTATTACTACTACTTCTGCTGCTGCTGCTACTACTACTACTTCTGCTGCTGCTACTACCTCTGCTGCTGGTGCTGCTGCTGATGATGGTAACGATGATACCACTACTACGATTATCGTAATAATAATAATAACATAATAATAATAATAATGTAATAATAATTACGTATAATAATAATAATAAATAATAATGCTACTACTATTACTTCTGCTGCTGTTGCTACTACTACTACTATTAACTGCTGCCTGTTGAAATGGCTGCTATTACTACGACTGCTACTACTACTGATAATCTGTCTATCTATTGTCAGACGCCTCAATCCCGTAAGGGGTGGTCAGAAACAAATCGCCTCCATGTCAAGCTGTCCGACGCCATTTCATTGCCTTGCTCCCAGCTCAAACCCCCCTCTCTCATATACATCTCCATTCCATCCCTCCATCTCATCCTTGGCCTCCCCCTTCCTCTACCTCTCTCCACCTTACTCGCATACTCTCTCCTCGTTAGTCTCTCGCTCTCCATCCTCTCCACATGGACAAGCCACCTCAATGCATTTCTCCTAACGCTTTCTGTCACATCCACACCACAACGCTCCTTCATTTCCTCATTTGTCAGTCTATCTATCCACGTAACTCCACATCCTCTCAAAGAACTCATTTCCACTGCTCCCACTCAAGGCATGCGTCCTTCTAACATCGTCCAAGCTTCACTTCCATACGTTACAGTTGGTATCACAATACTGTCATGCAGCAACTTATTTACCTCCATGCTCACTTCCTTGTTCCTTATCACTGCTTTCAGAGCCAGCAACCTTTCTTCCCTGTTGTACCCTCTCAAGCACTTCATCCTCTAAACGTCGATCCTTGCTCATCACACTACCCAAGTACTTAAACGCACTCACATTATCCATTTCCTCTTCATCCAACCTCACTGTACATTCAGCGACTTAATTTTTCTCAAAGACCATACCTTTACTCTTCTCTAGGTTCACCTTTAGATTTCGTTTCTTATAGACACTCCCAAACTCATTCATCAAGCCTTGCAGTTCCTCTTCGTCTTCACTTAACACTACAGTATCATTTGCAAACAACAATACAGGGTTTCCAAAAGCTGCCCTCTCAATAGGGTCCCTCCAACGTACCACTTTTATAACCCCAACAATATACAGATTGAACAACCATGGGGACATGACACATCCCTGTTTCAGTCCAACAGTCAAACAGAAAAATTCACTCGGTTCATTATCCACACACACTGCAGCCTTAGCACCCTCAATACATACTCCTCACGGCATTCAGAAACTTCCCATTTACTCCAAATATTCTTAATACTTTCCACATTCCTTGTCTATTCACCCTGTCATATGCTTTCTCCAAATTCATGAAGGCCATATGCAACTTCTTTCCCATCTCTATATTCAACTAAAGACCTAAGAATGAATTACCTCTTCTCTTCCTAAAAACCTCCCTGTTCTTCTCCAACTAGTTCCTCTGTTATTTCCCTAACTCTGTCAATAAATATCCTACCATATACTTTTCCTATTACACTAAGAAGACAAATGCCCCAATGATTACTACAATGCCCCAATGATTACTACACACTTCTTTTTCCCCTTTTCCTTTGTACAGGGAAATAATTATACCTAACTTCCAATCCTCCGGGACTCTCCCAGGTCAGTCTGCACGTCTTCCATATACATTCTACTACTGTAATAACAATAATAATAATATAAATAACAATAATAATAATAATATAAATAATAATAATACCCAGTAGTAATTCCACTGTCATGACTTTTGTGTAATGTTTGAGGCTTCCGTACCCATCGTACAGACCTTCATTTCCTTATTTCCTCCCATAATCCTCATCTTATTTCCCTTCAAAAAACCTTTCTTATTATTTCCCTGGTTCCTATTCCTGGCTATACTTTTCCTTGATCCCCTCTATCATATGACACTGCCCTCCTTATCCGCAATGGTATCCCTTTTGAATTTCTTTCCATTTTTCCTCTTATCCCTCATAGTTCTGCTCGTGTCTTTCCTCGTTGGTGGATCGCTGTTAGCTCTCAATTTTTTTCCTTCTGTCCCTCTTGATTTTCCTAACTGCCTCGTTCCTTCCTCCTCCATTCCTCTTCTTGGCGGGATGACTGTGATCACCACTAGAGGGTGCTTATAAGTTTCTTTCTTCTCGGGATCTCTTTGTCCTTAACAATGGCACCCCTACTCATTCTGACATCCGTAATCGTTCCCTCTCTTGATTGGATCGATTTGCTCACCTTCAGTATCACTTAATTTTCATGGGTCAGTATTAGAAGACAGTAATCACTTCCCCGTCAAACTCTCTTGCCTCTTACTGTCCTCTTCCTTATCTGCTCCGTTGGTAGTTCCATGCTGCTGACTGGGAGTTACTTTCGTTCGTTACAGTACCCCCTCTTCCTCTTTTTCGTCGCCACAAGGTATGTTGTCCTTCTTTCTTGTCCAGGTTTTGGTGTTCTCACAGCCATTCCCCGCGCTACATGACTGTCTACAGTGCTGCGAAACTTAATCCTTGGTAGACTCCTACTTGTTCGCGAGCCCTCCGTGTGAAACGTGCTACCTGGAAAAGTTTTCGTCGTAAACACTCCACACCTGATTAGATTTGTATTCTCATCATATTTCACCAAGCTTCCGCTAAACATTTTCTTAGGAGGGACTGTTTCTTCTATTTCTAAAAATACACCTGTTGCAGCACCATCCACTCACTCGACGTAGTGCTACTTTCGGGTGACCTTCCTCCCTTCCTTCCTCTTGTCTTTCCCTCCACTTCCTTCTGTCGGATTGAACCTGCATAGGTTTATATCCGAGGGATGGTTGGGGTTTATTGATAACGTAATGCCACGCAGGGATGAGTGAGGCTGGCCACTCACTTTAAATGTCAGGACCAACTTGTCTAGCCCCGGGCTCCTACGCTTATGAGGCAAGACAGGATTAGATGGTGATGATGATGATGATGATGATGCAATTTGGTCCTGACTTCATAGAATATCAGGCGAACATGTCCCACCCCAAGCTCCATTTCTTTAAATCGATGGCCAGTCAGTGGCTGATTCTTCCTTAGTTACGGATGCTTTAGGTAATTATTTTAGTCATATTAGTAGTGGGTCTTATCTCTCTTCAGAATTTCATCACCTTAAATCTGATTCTGAATCCATACCAATTTCTGTTACTTTGTCAGCCGAGAGAGTTCTTAATGCTTCCTTCTCTCTTCGTGAATTGTCATCTTCACTTGTATCTTGTAAAAATACAAGTGAAAGACGATGTGTTCCTTACACTACATCAAAGCATCTCTTCCCACAAGTCACGTCCTTTCTCTTGGCCCTCTCTAATAAGTTTTGGACTTTTTTTTTCCCCCTCCTGATTGGCATACAGCAATTATCTTCCCATTTCTTAAACCTTACTGTCCCATAGCCATTAGTTGTTTATGTAAACTGCATGAACGGATGGTCAATACTCAACTCATGTGGCACCTTGAAACTCATTGTCTTCTTTCCTCCTTACAGTTTGGATATCACTAAAAATGCAGTACGAGTATCTTAGATCTTCTCCTTAGACTCGAATATTTTATCCACTCTGCCAGTTTTTTTTTTTTTTTTTTTAACCTAGAAAATGACTAAGATACTACATGGAGGTATCATATTCTTTTCTTTGTTCCCTTGGTTTGCATGGTAATATAGCTGTTTTCATTCATTCATCATCTAATCCAGTGTTTCCCCATGAGGAGTATTTCTTCCAAATTTTCTTTCCCTCATGTCCGTCAAACAGACCACCTTTCCTCAACATGGTGTCCCCCAGGGATGCATCCTTAGTACTACCCTTTTTCGTATAGCTATGGATGGCATTATCTCATCTCTACGCCTTTCTGTTTCTGCCTCTATGTCAGTGATTTTGCTATTTATGCTGTAGATTCAAGCCTGCCTCATCTCCAATCCCTCCTTCAGTCCACCACTGATGCTGCGTCCATGTGAACTGCTAATCATGGTTTTCATTTCAATACCCTTAAGTCCTGGGCAGTAACGATTACTTGTTCATGAATCACACCACAGCCTTCTCTTTACCTACTTAACACCCTTCTTGCTCATCGCTCCTCTACTATTACTGGCCTCATATTTGACTCTCGGTTAAATTGGAATGCCCATATTTCTTCCCTCGTCTTCTACTCTTCATTGTCTTCGTTTGCTGCAAACACTGTCTCGCCTTTCATGGGGTGCTGATCGTGTCACACTTCATCTTCAAACTGTCCTTATTCTTTCTAAGTTCAGTTATAATTGCCAAGTCTATTCTTCTGCCTCCACTTGCGCTCATTCAAAACTTGATTCTGTTCATCATACTGGTCTTCATTTAGCTATCAGTGCTTTCGGTAGACTCCCGCTATAAGTCTTTGTACTGAATCAGGTATTTCCTCTTCTCTTACCATTGTTCTCTCCTCACCATTAGGTCCTATACACGTCTCCTTCAATTTTCTACAAATAAGCTACTCCGTTCTTGCAGCCTTCCCCAGTGCTCTTTTCACTCGGTCTCCCGTCCCCTCCTTCCATTCCCGTTTTGGGTGCCCACCCCTCTTCAATCTATTGATTTTAGCTTTCCTCTTATTCTTCTGCTACTTCCAGTTTCCTTTCAGCCTTGGCTTCTGCCTCTTGCTGTGGTTTGCCCTTCTTTTCTCTCTTGTTCTTAATCTCTTCTTCCCCCACGTACTCCTCGCTGCCTTCTCTCGTACGTGTCCTGTCACTCTTCTGCCATGCATATCTTAATTGACGGCTCTAAATTTTGCCATGGTGTTGGGTTTTTGCACGTTCCCTGACTCTTTCCAAAGTACACTTCCTTCCATTCCAAGTATTCTCACTGCAAAACTGTGTGCTATTCTTATTGCTCTTCAGTCTCTTCTTAGGTTCTCTTCCTCCACCTTTGTTACCTTTTCCAATTCTCTTAGTGTGCTCACTTCCTTACACACCACGACTTCTCATCCTCTGACCATTGAAATTCATGAGTGGCTATTCCGCCTTCAGTTCGAAAAAAGTCTGTTTGCTTCTGCTGGGTTCCTAGCCATAATGGGACTACAGGTAATGAACAAGCTGACTTGTTGGCATGCTCTGCTACTTTCTCCTCTACGTCCTCTCTCCCCCCCTCCATTCCTGCCTGTTTCCCTCTTCTAACCTGTCTCCTCCATGAATGCTGGCAATTCACATGGACCTGCAGGTTCACAACAAACATCAAAGTGTTAAACCCTCTGTTCTTCCCTGGTCCACACCAACCCACGCCAATTGTCGAAGGGAGACTATCCTTGCTTGTCTCTGCTTGGGCCATACCCACCTCACTCATGGTCATTTAATAAGCAGACCCTCAGCTCATGAGAGAGAGGGTGTGAGCTGGGAGCAAGGCAGTAAAATGGCAGGGGACAGGGTAACATGGAGGCAATTTGTTTGTGATCACTCCTTACAGGATTAGGGCATTTGGCAATAGATAGACAGATAGACCCTCAACCTGTCTGTTCACACTGTAACTGCCCTATGACTATCCAGCACTTTTTTTCTTATTTGCATGTCTACCCTCCAACACCATCTCTCTGGTTTCCCCTTCTTTTCCTCACTACACCAGGTCCCATAGCTTACTGATTTCATAGGTGACTCTCTCACTGCTTCTATTTCCAATATTATCACTTCTCTTACTGCTCTTCACACGGTCTGTTCACACTGTAACTGCCCTATGACTATCCAGCACTTTTTTCTCATTTACTTGTCTACACTCCAACACTCTCTCTCTGCTTTCCCCTTCCTTTCCTCACTACGTTAGGTCTCACAGCTTATATGATTTCATAGGTGGCCCTCCCACTGTTTCTATTTCAAATATTATCACCTCTCTTACTACTCTTCACATTATACACTTATTTCTCCCACTTCCGTCTACCTTAGTGCCATTTAGCCACATTATGGCTTGGTGCTAGTTCTTCATTATTCTTCCTTTGTAATCCTGCCCCATGTTATACTCATCCCACACACAACAGGATGACTAATCTTTACATTTTCTTAACAGACCTCTCCTCTCCATTTGTATCACTTGTGTTCAAATGCACCACACATCATACTTTGCAGCCCTTCTTTGCCACTGCTTGCTTAATTTCTCAGCTTATGTGGGACAAACAACATCTTTCTATGGCCAGACAATTTAAAAAAAGAGTTGTATTAACAAGGTCCCCAACAGAAAGCAGGACAAACACTGCTTCCTCCACAATGCTAAGTTAATAAACATATTGTTAGCTTATTTGTATAAGCTGTTACTTAGCCAGTGACACATTAGACTCATTTCTTAAGATTTCTAACATCTCATTTGCTCTAATCTTTATTTTGTTGCAACCAAGATTAATAAATCACTCAAAATCTGAAGCTGCCTCTACATTCAACTTTCAGTACTAATAAGAACCACTATAATTCAATGCACTTGGGAACTGCAAACAAAACTGAAGCTGCAGAGTATATAACATTTTATTTTCTAGGATAACTTTTCTGCTGACTGTACAGTAGACGTGCTAATAATGGACTACGATCATCACACCAGCCCAAAGCCACAGCCTGTTACTTCCTCCCAAACTAGCCTCTTCAATAATCCAGGTACCAATTCCTTTTACTACACTAATATTTACATCCCTATTAAGAAATAAATAAAAAATACAACATTCATTTAAAGCAAATATTTGCTACCCATTCTCAAAATGTATTATTCTACATTTATAACCAGTCACATAAAAAAGGTATATGAAATATAAAAATGTGATATTAAAAAAAAAAAAAAAGTTAAACATTACCTGACCCTGTACACCTAACTGCTCAAATGAGGTTAGGCATCATATCTTGGTGCTAATACAGGAGCAAACTCCAATTAAAATGAACATGCTACAGAAATCACAGAACTGCTCAGGAGAAGGGGTTCATGTAATGGTCTTGTGGTACTATTAAAAAATTACCAGGTGGGAGGAATGCGACAGGTTGAGGCCAGATGCTTTAAACATATTTTCACTGAACTAAAAATAATTTATCACTACCTGCATAGAATGCATTATCATGGTAGTATTCATTGTGACCATTAATGAAATGATTTTAATTCATTAGTAGAAAATGTTTACGAATTATAATCTGTGGCTACTAGAAAAAATTGCAAATTCTCTGTTTACAATAACCAAATAGAACACGTTATGCAAATTCTCTGACCTATTATCAACAAAAATGTTCTATTCATCATGATACAACAATGTAGCCTAAATAACAGTGGCAGCCAGTGATACAGAACTATCTAGCTGCACAATAAAGTACAATATTATTTACCAGTACTCACCACTTTTAAGAAGTAATCATCATAAACATAAAGGCCAGTTTTCTTGAGGTTACATGTTATAGAGAGTACCTGTAAATGTATTATATATATACTGTCTTCATGCCTCACAAATGACAGTTGTGTTTGGCACATCGACAGCATGTTCTTAAAAAAAGTATAGGCATTAATGTAACTAAAAACTTTCTATTAACAATCTCACTGCTAGTCATTGCTGTGTTGTAAATATCTTCAATATGAGATATACCACATGCTAAGAATACCACTATGAATGACGGGTTAATTCTTTTGCCTACATCAGCATATTTCTCAGAAGTCACACCTAGTATCACAAGCAGCCATACCAAATATAAGTTTTAACATAAATGCAAACTGTTTGCTAGTTGGCAGGTTTGTGGAAAAAAATAAAACAAATTTTCATGAAGAATAAGCCACTTGTGAATAAACTCTTAGAAAGAAGTGTGGGGTTCTAACTCCAGTACACCCCTAAGTAATACATAATGCAGTCACACTGGCAACCCATCTACAGTAAACATTATCTGCACAGATTTAACATCCTGGCAAATTGGAGCTACTGGGAGGGAAAATCTAAATGAATATACAGGAAATAAGGTGAAATGATGAACCTGTGCAAATAAGGGTTTACTCTACAGGTGATGCTGCTTCTCTCAAAAGGCCAAAATTCAGGGTAAGAGGTTCATAGTTTCAGGAATATGATTAAATAGGAACACAGCTACACTACTACACAAAAATAATAATTACTGTTTATCCCTGACCTGTTGGCAGTCACTAGACCCTTTCCCTAATACCCATTCTGGGAAATGTACAGTAGCACCATAAATAATGGGTGTGGAAATGGTCTAGTGTCTGGGTTTCTGGCCTAAACTTACAATGCATATAAACCTGATAGGAATTAACCTTTTTATATTGTAAAAAATATACAATGATTTTGAGCACAATCACCAACATCTACAGGAAAATGAGACCCTGGGCTCCAGGTACTTGTGACAGTCATCACCCACACTAATACATCCACAGATAAACATTTAAGTTCTACATCAGATGTTAGCATACAGCAATGGTCTTGGGCAGCATTCACTATTTCTTGTGCTTTTCAGCTTCATTATGAAAGGTCTGCTAGTCTTTCAAGTAGTAATGCACTAATATGAAAATGTAATGAGAATAAAAGTGATAAAACATAATATACAAACTGCCAAGCTACATCAGAACATCACCAGACAATGTAGCTTCATTTGAAGTGTACTGAACACTTTAGTTTAAATTCAAAACATACTTTGTTAATGGTATTTTAAAATAAGTTCAAATTACATAATACCTGTGCAAAGAAAATAATGTACTGTAGTTTTGGGGAGAGAGAGAGAGAAAAAAAAAGTGTGTGTGTGTGGGGGGGCAATATAGCTGTTAATGTACTAACATGGCTATAACAGCATAAATACTTGCAGATGGTGTATCACAACAAGCATTACTTCTGAGTACATAAAGACTGTAGGACAAACATAAGGCACATATATACACGTTTCCTGGATATCTGAGCGATATGTATTTAAAGGCAGAGACAGGTATAGGTGATTGTTAAGAATCAATGCAAGGTTGAAAAACTCTACTAGCAACACCTCACAATCATCCTCTACAGCTGCTCCAAGATAAGGAAGATGAACACCAATTTTGGAATGTTCTAAAAACTACACTAATCTTTAGTTACAATAAATGGGTTACATAAAATGACACCAAAAAAAAGTAACTGCATGGCTATACATTGTACTATACATATGTTCACATGCTACCACCAAAATTAGTCTAAATTCATAAACTGATTCACAAAACTAAATTTTCACTTGTTTGTAAACAGACTGGAAATGAATGATAACAATGGGTAGTGTTTAAAATGCTGACCAAATTAATGATATACTGTACTGTACTTCTCTAATGAGAAATCACAACCATGCCCAGTAACAAGACAGGCAAAAGTAAACTTCACTGTGAGCATACAGTCTTTTGCTAGCAAAAAAGGCACAAAATGCTGATCTGAAATCTTGGTCCTAATGAACACAAATTGACTTAAGCGATAAAAATGTAAAATGTGCTTAAGTGGAGACCCTTTTCTGCTAATATATTTAAAACTGCAGATGGTGGAAAGATGGAAATTAATGAAATAATTTTATTAGATCTGTATTATCTGCATGAAGATAATTTCCTAAAATAGGCAGTATTTAACTATGCTCTCTGTTACAGACTGAGGTAGGTGCGAGTTGTGTCTATCGTGTCTTGTGGAGGGGGAGTGGCATTTTGCTTTTCCCACTGACTAAGGGCAGCATCAACCAGCATATACAAACACTTAAATTTGTCTGCATCATCCTCTGGTGGTGTTGGGGGTGGGGTGACCTGAGCTGGTGTATTGTAGGCATGGTGAGCATATTCTGTCTGTGGAACATAGTGTTCAGGTGTAGAGGGTGGGTACATTGGGGAGTCATTTGGAGTGTATGCTGGTGAATTAGTATCTGTGTATATTGGAGAGTTTGTTGTGGCAGTGACCTCTGCCACAAAACTGGGTGCAGTGTTAGTGACAGGTGCAGGAGCAGCTGGAGTCGAGTTTGTCGTAAATGATGTGTGATCAGCTTCTGAGCCACATCCACAAGGACACACAGCTTCATAATGGGGCTTTCCTGATACCCTCTGTTGCTCAGCCACCCAAGAAGCAACTCGTGATTCCATGGAAAAATCATAATCATGATCGGGAAGATCTGCAGACTCCCAACGAGGGCGAGCACGCGCATAATCATTCTGAGCTGGGCGGGAGTATTCCTCAGCATCTATTCGATCTCGTGGGTTAACACCTTTCAATTTCTTGGCTCGTCGAGTGATGGTGTACTTTTCTGGGTCATTTCCTTCTCGCCGAATAATTTCTGGAAGGATCCTCCTTCGTGCATTGATGAACCAGTTGCACACCTGAAAGATCAAAGGATTTGTTATTTGTTGTTACTTTTTTTTTACACAAGTGGTAGGTGGGGGTGCTCACCATCCACTCACTTGATGTAGTGCTGCTTTGAGTGTCTGCCCTTCCCTCTCTTCCATCCTTCCTCTTCTGTCTTTCTTTCCTTCATTCTTTCCTTCTCCTTCTGCCTATGGGTGACTACAATGAGTGACAAGCCAAATGGTTTCCTGTACACTAGGAAACCACATACTATGCTGGGTGGTAACCATAAAACCAAATTATGGCACCTGGTGGTTTAGTGGGTAATTCGGGTGCTCCAATTGGATTGGGCCTGTGTAGGTTTATATCCAAGGGGTGGTTGGGGTTTATTGCTCATATAATGCCACTCAGGGATGAGCAAGGCTGGTCACTCTCATCTTAAATGTTGGGACCAACTTGCCTAGCCCCAGGTTCCTACACTCCTCTATGGGGCAACATAGGATTGGATGATGGATGGATTGACTTTTTTTTACACCACATAAATTTTCACTATCACCATCCAAACTCTACTTTCTATTAATAAATGTGAGTATGAATATAAAAGCATAAAGTAAGAAAAATAGTTCCCAGTCATTGGGCCACAAAACACTTTTTGCTCATCACTCAGACTTTTGAAAATCCTAAACCCACCCAAGGAAATGCATCCACAATTTATTTATATTACACTAAAATGAGAATGCATTTAGTCTGCTTTTTCAACATACTTTTCCTCACTATGTTTAGCCATCTTTTCTTTCTGGTTTCCAATGCTCCACCAACTCACTTGCACAACCAGTTCCCTCTTTCCACCACTCTATCCATATTCATTCTCCTACATAACACACACTTCCTGTTAATTAACAGCATTCCTTACTCTACATGTCTTTCTGATCCTCTCTAATCTACATTTTATTCTTGCAATCATCAGCTAATGAATTCAATTTGTAAGAGATTTTCTCAACATTAGGGGTTACATGTAGCATTCATTAACCTTTTCAATTAACAAGTCTTTCCTGAGTGGCAAGAAACCATCTTAAAAGGTTAACAGTACCATTTACATTGCTCTGAACCCAGACTTTTAACTTATGCCATACCAAAGCATCAAACACACGTTAATGTAGGTACACTAAAAAACTTTCATGCATTCCCCCCTGCAGTATCTGTTTTCAGTCATCAATTTCCTGCCAAGGCCTTCACTGCAAAGGCCACTTTTCTTTCTTGAGTCACTATACTTTCCACTTAATTCACCCCATTAACTGTGTCCTCTTATACCACAGCAGTAAAGTACTTAAAATTTTCCACCAGTTCAATTCCTCTCATTCACAAGCACATACTGGTAATACTGCACATCACCCCTCTCACCAGCTCTACATTACTCAGCTCTCGTATAACAGTACAGCGACACTGTAAGTATCCAGTGTATAAAAAAAAAAAAAACACACATCTCTCTCTCTCTCTCACACACACACACACAAATTATTGTTTAAAAAGCCTCCAGCATGCTTCTCTGTATCAACTTTGGTCACCTAATGGAAGTCCACCTAGCTGCTCAATCTCTGGCAGCCTCCCTATTCATTCCCTTATTCCAGAGGTCACACACGTGACCTCATCCCAGGTCTTTTTTTTGGTCTCTCTCTCTCTCTCTCACAACCCTACCCCCAGTGTGCACACTTCTCACCTTACACATTCAATTCTCATCCTCTCCACATGCCCAAACTGTCTCAACCTACCCCTCCCCATCACAGCACCAGTATACTTCAGTCCCATCCTTCCTCTCAACTCTAGAGTCGAAAACCTAGCCCCCCCCCTGGCCTCGTGTTCAAGGATGCACTATACAGTAAATTCATCTAGTCATTGTCATTTCTGTATGTTTTTGCCAACGAATATCCTCTTCTTTCACTACCCAGGTCTCATTACCTTACAGCATTACACTCCTAGCACATGATGCATACAAAGATCCCTTAGCATGAACAGAGAGCCCTCTCAGTGTCACAAAAGGAAACAGCTCCCCAACTTTCCTCCAACCACTCATTACCCTGGCCACATCCATCTCCAGCACATAACATGTTCCTCAACCAAGAAAACTCTTCCACATACTCAAAAGACTCACCAGCAAGATCAATTCTTTCATGCCTGACAATCTCGATATGCTCTCCCCAACACACTGTGCACATGAAATTAGCATTAACAGTCTACTTCTAATACCATTAAAGCTCTTATGCACCCATTTATCACAAGTACTATATAATATACATATAGATAGATAAACAATATATATATATATATAT
>JAGKTI010008670.1:18150-32947 GCA_018397915.1 Birgus latro
AGTTTCCAAACACTGCCCTCTCTCACTAGGGCCGCTCCAACATCCACTGCCCGACCTTGTATCTCTTTTATAACCCCATCCATATACAGATTGAACAACCATGGAGACATGACACATCCTTGTTTCAATCCAACCTTCAAATGGAAAGATTCACTCAGTTTGCCATCCACACGCACTGCAGCCTTAGCACCCTCATACATACTCTTCACTGCCTTCAACAACTTCCCATCCACTCCATATATTCTTAATACCTTCCACAAACCTTGTCTATCCACCCTGTCATATGCTTTCTCCAGATCCATGAAGGCTGCATACAACTTCTTGCCCTTCTCTAGAAACTTTTCCACTAAGGATCTAAGAATGAATATCTGGTCTACACAACCTCTTCCCTTCCTAAAACCTCCTTGTTCTTCTCCAACTAATTCCTCAGTAATTTCCCTAACTCTGTCAATAAGTATCCTACCATATATTTTTCCTATTACACTGAGAAGGCAAATGCCCCTATGATTACCACACACTGCTTTTTCCCCTTTTCCTTTGTACAGAGGAATAATTATACCTGACTTCCAATCCTCCGGGACTCTACCCTCCTCCCAAGCCAATCTGCACACCTTCCACATCCATTCTATTACTATCTCTCCCCCATGCTTCAGCATTTCACCACACACTCCATCAATTCCTGGGGCTTTCCCCATTTTAACTTTCTTCATTGCTTCCACCACTTCCATCCTGGTGATTTCTTCCTCTCTTCTCACAACCCTCCTTCTCCCTGCCATTCCCCAGCCACTTATACTTGCATTACTTTCATTCTCTATGTTCAACAGTTCATTAAAGTGTTCTCTCCATCTGTTTACTTTTTCTCCCTTCTCCACTAGTAATCTACCATTTTTATCTTTCACACCCCCACTGACTTCGTTGGCACCCTGTCTAGCTCTCTTTACCTCCTTCCAGAACATTTTCTTACATTCCCTCCACTTTGCACTCAAATTCCTTCCAAATTCCTCATCCACTCTCTTCTTACTCTCTCTTACTAATCTTTTCACCTCTCTCCTCACTACGTGTAACTCTCTCGTCCGTCTCTCAGCTTCTTCGACGCCCCTGTTCCTCATCCACTCATTATATGCTTTCTTCTTTTGTGCCACAGCCTCTCTCACCTCTTCAGTCCACCATGCTGTTCCCTGAACCCCCTTTCGTCTTCTCTTCACCCCACACACCACCTCACATGCTGCACAGATTTCTTCTGTGAATACCTTGCACACACCTTCCACGTCCCCCATCTGCTCCAATCTATATTTACCCAATCGCTCCTCCACTTCCCTTTTATATTCAGCCTTTATTCCATCCTCTTGTAACTTTTCTACCCTCCTTGTAAGAAATACTTCCTCCTGTCCTTCCCTTCTTCTCTTCCTCCATCTTGTTTGGATTCTGATTCTGGCCACCACCAAGTGGTTGTCAGAAAGTCCACTCCCCCAACCTCTATATAATAATAATAATAATAATAATTTTGGTTCACTCTTTTATTGGCATGTTAGTACTAAAATAGATTTTTGTTAACCGATATCGAGCCTAGGTCTCATACTGACTGAAATAGTCCTTAAAAAATCAGTGTCGTTAATTCTCAGCAGCCGCTAGTGATGACTTTGACCACAAACCAGTGTCAGTTACTGCTGATTCACCAGACTGATTTTTGGAGTTAAACGATAAGAGTGTGTTTCTGAGTGCGGTTGTACCTAAATGGATCATACTGGATCTGAATGGCCTGGAACGGACTAGAAATCAACTGAGGCTTTGAACGCGGGTGAAGGATCGGCAGTGCCCTAAACTGACAATAATGACCGGAATAAGCCACAATGAATGTGATTAGTTTTGAATGGATCAAAGTGGAACTGATGAACTACGTGGATTTAAATGGTCCAGAATAAACCTAACTTGGTACGCCTGAGCCACTGAGCTCTATAATATTGGTGAGACTCATGTGTAGCACCACGTAGTTTGTGTAACCGCCGCCAGGGGCCCAGGGCGCCACTGATGTTTATCTACACCATCGACGCCCACGTCTTTTGAAATCAGCCTATAAATTCGGAAAATATAGTGCCATGGCCCACTGCTTGGCTTATGTGAACAACAGCGAAACAGAAACATTAAGCCAAGAACAGTGATCCAATTGCATTACCATTGTGGAGGCGACGATTGTTGTGGAATATTCGTCCACAACGTGGTGGGACACGGGCAAACAAGAGCCCGTCAGGGTAGATGCAGAAGGCTCCCCAGTGGGAGCGTAGCACGGATAGGCAGACGAACTGACGAGGAAGGGCGGGAAAAGCAGGGAAGAAGACGAGGGCTGACGGACGATCTTGTGGCCGGCTGCAGAGGTCGATGATCGAGGAGGGCAGGGTGGGACGGGCAGCAGGATGGAAGGCGTGGAGCCGATGGAAAGGACGCAGACAAGCTGCTGATGGTGAAAACCGGCCCGACGCTGCCCTCAACCCCCTTGCCCTGGATGGTGTAGGGCTACGGACTCGCCCAGCTCCCCAGCAGCAGGCAGAACCGAAAAAGGTAGGCCCAGTCACGGTCGGGTTGGAGGGAAGGCCCTGATCCAGGCAGTGGCGGAGGGAGGGTCGTTGGCCGTGGATCTAGGGCGGAGGAGCCTCGACCTCCTGGTCGGCAGGATCTAGGCCTGCGTCCTCCGGGTGGAAAGTACAGGCCAAACCCCCTCGGCTGGCGGAGAGCTGCCGGAGAACTGGTCCCGCCGCGGACTGGGTGCAGGCCTTCACACGACGAGAGGTGGGATGCGAGCCGTGTGCAGGTGTTTCAATGTGGCGGCCAAAGTGACACGCTCGTTGCGGAGATAACCTCTTCATATTATAAAGATAAGTGAATTGAGCTGTAGGCTATCTGATGAGACGAACCTATTAGTGCCAATTTTTACTTAATCTCAGTCGCCCAAAACTAACCTCACTGGACCAACAGCAGCCAGATTGGGCACCGACTTTAACCTCTTCAACCAAATTATATATTTTCCATTTCATTCTTCCTATCCGCTGCCAATTTTTTCAACTAAGGATCTGCAACAGCTAAAAGGTGAAATAAGGCTATGTAACCTACAGTTCGAAAAGTCTATCATAAGCTGAATAAAATCGCAAGGAGAACAAGAACAAAATATAAAACGTCATCGGCCTGCAGGGGCTTAGCTGCTCTGAACTGTATGTGAAAATTACTATGACCTACAGTACCACATCAGAATGCAGGTGTACACTACGTGATCTGATAAAACCACTAATTGCTGGAGAATCACGTCCATTCTGATTTGTTCTCATGAAGGTTATATTGACACGACGTTGGCACTTGTTCCTCCTTGCTACCGCCAAACACTTCATCCGCTAAGGTCTCTGGTAACTATTGGGGAAGAAGAAAAAAAAAAGTATGGCGTCTGAAGACAATCTCTCCAGCACGAATGGCTGACAGTTTTTGTCAGTAATCAATGCTATCCTTCACAAAGGATCATGTAAAACTGATCTCTATAGCTTGACGCCATAATCCCGCAAAGGATGGCCATTTGTCTCTGAGTTAGTTGTATGAAAATGGGCACTAACCCTCCGTCAACTCAGTTGCTGACACGGGAACACTAATGGGTTGTTTATATAGGTTATCACCCAGCGTTATAAATGATTTCCTGGCTTACAGGGAACCATTTGGCTTCTTACTCAATGTAAAGCCACCTAAAAAAGTAGTATAATAATAAAACGTAATGGGAAAGATGGGAAATAGGAAAAGAGGAGGGCAGACAGAAAAAGAATGATAAATCATAAAGTACGGTACTAGCGCAAACTGCGGCAACTACGGGTACAGGTTTGGAACAAATGTATGGAAAGAGTAGTCAGAGATGTACAACTCGATTAAGGATGGAAAGAGTAGTCAGAGATGTACAATTCGATTAAAGACTAAGTTAATTACTGTACTTGGCTGCAGGCTACCCGTACTTCATCATTTTGAAAATTATACATGAAGCAATGATGTACCGGTACGGTACTGATACAACCCATAAATCTTTTTCAGTACGGTGACGAAATTGGGTTTTCCCCCGCTTCAGCCAAACACTATGTATATATACCGACCTTTGAAAAAAAAAACCCTTGGCAGTGAGATGGGCCGTGTGTCTCCCACCGACACCTTACAGGCAGCCTACGCTGCTTTACAGTAGCACGGTCACAGACGGGGTCGTAACTACAATCTGACAGTTGTCATGACGACAAAACTATGTGCAATTCACTTGTTAACGAGGATCACACGATAGCTAACAATTTTGTCTAAACTCCTGCTATGTTTTTGTTACAATTACCGTAAACTACTGCAGTTACCGTACGGTATGAGCAAAAAATCAACACTTCCCCACCGGTTGTAGCAGTTATATGAGCAATTTTTGTGACATCGATATGAAATACACATCAGAAGAGCATGAAAAGGAAGGATACTGGCTATCTGAGGAGAAATTAAAAATAAGCAAAAACACAGTAGGCTATACGAGTACAGGCTATATATGGCAGAGGGTTGTCAGTGAACTTCTGCTCATGGCTGGACCTTCAACACATCAAATACACAATATGCAACATCACCACAATGAAATGTCAACTCTCAGTTCGATGCAAATGCAGCCTGCGTAGGCTACAGAGTAGGTCACGGTGATAGCATCACTCCACGTGGTTATCTTGTGGTAAACAAGTGTGGTCATATAAAAGTTGTATTAGACTAACTGATAAGATATTAACTGATAAGGCAGCTCTTCACAGCATTTGGTAATCTTCATCCATTCCTATATTTTCTCGCAGAAAAAACGATGCAACTTAATGGTGGAAAAAAAAATGAAGATCATGGTTAACACCTTACAACGGCCATCCACGCATTTGTCCCCATTTTACACTTGATTATGTTCTCTCCAGGCAATAATCATCCAATACCGTCTCAAGGACAACTAAACTGTCGTGCTCTACCTCAATCTCACCCTGCTACAATAACCGCCTCCAACACCCTACCTAACCACTGCCACTCTGCCAAAGCGTGTCTTAGCATTAATACCCGGTCATTTCCAAACTCTCTTCTCTACCATCACTTCACCTTTCACGTTCACCTCGACCGTGGACTTTCCGGACGCCAACAATCTGTTCCCCACCACGTTTGCCATCCCAGTCGGGTTTTCTTAGTCATCCCAATCTTCCTTCCCATCCCAATAACGCTTCCCCGTCACCCCAACCAATCTTTCCCTACCATCCCAATGACATTTTCCGGCATCCCAACCAGCCTTTCCCTGACATTCCAACCATGCCTTCCTGTCATAACCATTCCTTTCCTTGTCATCCCAGCAACGTCGTCCACTGTCATGCCTTCCCTTGCTATCCTAAACATTCATCCCCTGCCAACGCAACCAGCCCGCCCATCGCTGCAGTGACGCTTTCCCTTGTCATCCCAATCACCCTTTCCCCAATTTCCGCACATTCCTCCATCCTGATTTTTCCAAGTATGCCCTTCCCCGTCAGTCCAACTACGCCCCCCTCCCCCATCTTCTCAACCACACCTTCCCGTTTTTCCAGCCAAGGGTCCCCACCACCATCACAACCGGTTCCAGGTGCCACTTCATACATGTAATCCACTAGAGCCGCTGCCACATCCTAGACGCGCCTAAATATTTGATTTCACCAGACACGTCAACCCCAGTGTCTGATGTCATAATCCTTAACTACACCGCATGTCTGTCACAACCTGTTCGCACCTACACTTAAATAGGTACCTGGGTTTTTAAACTGACAATTACGTGACGTAGTCTGCGGAAACGTTCGTTATGTGCTCCCCTCGTCAGATATATTTTCACTTTAACCTGGCTAAAACTGATATTTTAACCCAGAATGCCGAGAAGTAACAAGATTAAACCCCGAATTGTCAGGCAAATAGGCCCCGCCCCCCCCCCCCCCAAAAAAAAGGACGATTATTTGAGCCAAGTTATGGTAAAGGTTACATTACCACATACTTTCTGGAACCTGAACTTGCATCATCTTCCTTAAAAACGGCTAAGCTTAAATATACCCATATTCCAAGTTCCAGAAAGTCACCCGAAGTGGCATATACCAAACTGCAGTCAAATGCAGCAACTGCAGATATACAAAGCCCGAATACTCTTGAATCAGCAAATTAAAGATGGCTCCATCCAGGACGTCTTTCCCAATTACTGAAATGGTCTGCACCATACATTGTGTCGCCCTGATGGTGTACTGGTAAATGATGCATTCTGTTTACAACCGTTCAGCCTGAGGGAAAAAAAAAAAAAAAAAAGGGTTAGGCGAATCGCGTCATCGTAGCGGAGGGTAGGCTACCAACCGCCATTTCTTCCAGCTCGCAGCCATCTCAAGGCAAGGCATTAATCCACGCGGCATTTTTTTTTTTTATGCGTTACGCGTATAAATGTCATGAGTCAAATATACTGCAATTCTTACTGTCAGGTGTAATCGTTGATCGCCACTACACCTGTGTATGCTGTGTACTGTAACAGCCGGCTTGCACATCAACTGACAATGGCGCACAGCTCTACCGTACACGTTCGAGCAATGAATGTGGGATGACTTTATACTTACCAGTGGTAGAGACGAACATTTCTTCATTTGACGAATTATCAGAGTAGTAGTGCATAGCGATGAGCTTGGTTACAAACTTCCAGTTCCCTGATCAACTGAGGCTTGCAATAACGTTATCTGCGTGTATGGATCCACAAGTGTACGCCAGCTTCCGTATTTATCAATGATATTATCTAATTCTCTCAATTTTCAGGCTTCCCTACCAGAAGTTTACTCCTACCAGAAATTGGTTTTTCGAATTTTTCACGTTCACTCTAGTTTGGCTGTTGTGTTTTGGAAGTTGTATGAGTGAAGATAAAATACACAAAAGCAATCTTACCCATAACTTAATTTAGAGAATGTTTGTAAATACGGCTCCTGGTGGCGGGTGTAGTGCGGGCAAGTTTGACAGCACGTGGCGGGTGGCGTGGATACTGCCCACTGCACATTCACTCAACTGTCAAAACTACCTGTTGAGGCCTTTACCTACTCTTCACATTTCAGAACTGGATAATCAACACTTCTGTTTGCTGACACCTACTGTATGCCAAAAAACACAATTCACTAGATCTCGTATGTCTCGTCGTGAGGCACGGGAACCACGTGGTGCATTTACAATGCGCGCCAACGCACGAGTAAAATATACAACACAAGTTTCACTGATTTGGAAGGCAATCTTGATTCACCACAAACTCACACACGGTAAGACTCAAAACACGAACTTCAAAACTGCATCTTTTATCCTAGCTCTACAAGATCTGAGCGAGCGGAACAGCTCAACTTCACCACCACACTCCAGCCACGTGACTGACGATGGATGCCCGCCCCGCTTCGCACCAACCTTGAGACTGCGCGGAGAGTAGAGGGGGCAGGCGGGAAGGGACAAGGAAGGGGAGGGGGGATTGCTCATCATGAGGCGCTGTTCTGGGAGAGACGGGAGGGGAAGGGACATATGGCCAAGGGTTATTGAAGGTAGGTTTGGTGGGAGGGAGAGGGAAGGATGACAGACCAGCCGTACCGCGTGCTCACCCTTATGGACTACGTTAAAACCATTCCACCAGGTAATGTTCATTTAACTCGAATGACATGGGAGTCATCAAGTCATCGTACCTGAAATGGCAAAAAATGAAACTATGAAATACACTGCAACAATAGTTGTCTGGCAGCGCATATTAAACATTTTCCAAATACGACTTAAGGAAAACACTGATTATGCTGCACTGGACCTATCTGACAGTGCGTCCTGTGGTCATTATTATCATTATTTAACCAAATCACTAACTGTCCTTTGTTTTCGAAAGGATACTATTTGAACGATTTCGATGCTGCTGTCGCACTCCGGTATTACTGCATTTACCGAACGCAAGAACATGACACGAAGGAAACTACTGTTGAAGGGTTCACATTGGCTGATGGGAGCAAAATATATGTAAGGGTGGCGGTGTCATCGTATTACTATAAACAATCATCAGGCTGCTAGAAAGACAATTTTATCACAAGTAAGCAGTTTGAACGTCCACTACCACGCACCAGGGTTGTATAAGAGGTGGCTGGAAGTGAGGGGCGGGTAGGCAGCGGCCAGGTAAGCCCACCACCACCACCACCCTACAACCATTCCCACCACGCGTTGTCGTCCCATAGCACCGGCATTCTTCCCTCAGTAATCAAAGCTTTCCCTTGAGATGAAACACTTCCATATATTCAGGGTACACATATTTAACTCCTTCACTCAGGCGATGTACATTTTTTTCCCTTACCACTAGGGCGTCCTCTAGTGTAATAAGTCTATACTGATATCTAACCTCCACTGAGCAGTATAAAATAAGTCGCCTTGATAGCAAGAAAATAATAATAATACAATGAAGGCGTAACTGAGGGAAACATTCTATAAAACAAGTTACTGATAATGACAACCAGAGAGAGTTCTTACTGAAGGTTTATCGTCTCCAATCAGGCCACTGTAGACCCGCTACTATCTGCTTTGCCACTGCTGTCAAAACGAAAATAACGCTTACAAACTGAAGTATAGTTCTTTGATAATTCTCCACCAAGGTCTTATCTCAAGCTGGTAAACTGGCATTCAATCCAAAGGTTCTTTACTCTCCAATGCAGTAACTCGACATCCCTCCGGAGGCTGGGTAACTCGGTGCCGTGTTCTAGCGTACTTACGGGGGTTTCGTCTCCGTATCCGTTTATCTATCTATGCCGCATTAATAATTCCTTTGGCTATTCATGAAATCTATGTGGGTATCTAAGTGACATTAACAACATACATAAAAGTAGCAAGACGTAGTACCAGTATGCAAAATAAATTAATGAAAAGAGGCTACAAACCTGACACGAGTACAAGCAGAGCCGGATTCTTGTTGGATTAGGAGGCTTCGTGGCACCTCTTCCATAGCGGTTTGATCTACATAACAGCCTAATTGTCTCTGGTATGCTACGTATACATTTCTTAATGTCGACATACTCTGTACCAGTAACATACGAGAGGATAATAAGGGGTAAGCAACCAATAAATCGCTGTGGTAAAGGTGTTCAAAAAAAAAAAAAAAAAAAAAAGTATACGATCCTTCGAGCAGTATTCACGATGGGACTTACTAGCACCTTTAAACAATTTATTTCTGCATAGGACGCGTTTATTCTCTTATTTTATGTGAACAAAGTATCTCGATAATTTTAAGGTATGCACTGACAAGAGAATGTTGGTCTAGTATGAAAAAAAAAGTATGCACTGACACAAGAGAATGTTGGTCTAGTATGAAAAAAAAAAAGGGTTGGAAACGTTCCCCGAGAATATGGTCCTTAGGGAGCGGGATTCATAAACATTGACAGTCCACTCACCGCCGTCAAAGCTAAAATTTGTTAGTGCAGGAAGAACAAATGACAGGAAGATTCCGCTCTCAAGTTTCATTGTCCTTCCTATAAATGCAAATCATATTTACGTGGAACTGGTCATAATTGTGAATTTGGGCTTTGGTTCTCGGATGGTATTCTCGATGGCTGAGGAGCCTTTCTTGCACCATTTATCTTAACATTTTATCTTAAATATAACCCCAGTAGTATTGTTTTATTTTATTTAAATTTTTAATACCAACAGATATTACACAAATAACACAAGAGTACTGCAATAACTTGTCATAAGCAGAAAGAAACGGAAGAAATGCTGGGGAGCCTCCTCAACCAACAAGATTAAAGTTAAAAATAAAGAAAAAAAATGATTGTTTTTGATACATACTTAACAACTAAGGAGACCACCTTTGAGACTGGCTATCTGACATGATTAAGGCCAAAATTATATAAATTATTAACAGCAAAGGAGACTTTATCGCAGACTGGCTATGCTCCTACATGAATACGGCTTTCGTGTCACCCTTAACCGCCCTAGTCCTTCCCGCCACTGCCAGACGTATGATTCCCCGCCCGCCGCCTTGCCCTCCCGGAGCCACTGGGCGGCCTTGGCGGGAGGGGAGAAAGCAAGACCCGCGCGTCAGCTCATTCACGCTCATTTTATCGCAAACTTCCGTGTGCCCTGAAGTCTTTCGGGTATATTAAGGACCGACTTCTCGTCAGGTTAACAGCTTTTCTTACACTTTTTGCTTATTACACCATACTTTTGTATGTTATTTATTCGTAATATTGATAAAGCTTTTCAGCGACATAAAACTATTAACGTGAAGCAGACGGAAATAAACCAGGGAGAGGTACTCCAAGCCCCATTAACAAAAATACTATGGCTTGCATCACATATTATAGTGTAGTTAGCAGCGGCAGGTAAAGGTCACAGGTGTTCAAATACCATAAGCTCCAGAAATCAGCGTTAACAACTGCAGGGCTGGTCTACCCCCCCCCCCCCCCTGCCTTTTTTCATATCAGAAAAGGCCATTTGCATTTTTCCCGTCCAGGGACCCCCCCCCCCCTCTATCTCCTGAGACTTCACTCACAATAAAACCTATTTCTACAGGTGGAGGGGTCAGCAGTAGCCTACATTAACCCTTTCACAGTAAAACATGCCCCAAATCTGAATAAAATCGTCTAATGGAATATAACAAAAGATATCACCATGTTGAAGGATTGTTAATAAAAACTGTGTGACGTTCGCAAGTATAAAATGCTGAGAGAAGACGCCATGGAGATTTGTGTGGAGTGGCAAAAGATCTTCATAAATACTACCCCAGAGTAGGCCACATATTTCCGGTTCGTCTCACCTCTCACTCACCACACTTCCGACCCCTGCGCCTCGCCACAATATTAATTGCGAACAACCATATACTCCGGATACAGAGATGTTTCCGGAATTCGTGGTATCGTTATATTTGAAATTCAGTTACCTATCGCTTAACGCATACTGGTAATAATAACGAGCTGGTGGTTCTGATATCGCATGTTTGTAGTCAACAGGCTGCATGCACACTGCGATAGATTCAGTCTTTTTCTATACGTGTGCCGGAATCCCCCATAATAATAATAATAATAATAATAATAATAATAATAATAATAATAATAATAATAATAATAATGCTTTTGTCAAAACACTTTAGGATACCAAGAGGTTCCTCAATCTCAAGAAACGCGGTGGTCGATTACATCAGTACCCAAGATGGTGGCCTGTGAGTGTTAGGTGCGCAGTATCCATCTGTTGCTGGCTCACCATGACAACATGGCTGCTGAGCCTTAAGGAACGGGCTGACTGGTCTATGTCCAGTCGGCAAACACACACACACACACACACACACACACAGACACACAATTCGTGATATTAGTTATGCTATGCTGTTTAGCCATACTGGATCAATATTAATGAAGTAACGCAATAATAGTGCTCCAATGACTATGATGTGTTTTTGCACGAAGAAGCCAAAGTGTGGGATGTTGGTGGTGGTGCGTGTGGTGTGCAGGGGCTGCCTTGCCGCCACATGGCCGGGGCAGGTTTGTGGGAAGGCGCCCTGCAACCCCTCACTCTTGTCTCCATCACTTCCCTCCCTACGCCGCACCGCCAAGCCCGTCTGCCCGTCGTGGTTATTGCGTAACGCTTCTCTACGCACACTACAACACCACACTCAAAACACTCCACTATGCTCTATTGGAGGTGCGGCAGGTGTCCATGAACTGTGAGTGATTCGTATCTGGGACTGAGGACTGGTAAACCTCGAAACGTTAAACTTCTGCAGTGTAATCTAACTGAACATGAGGATGAGGGGAGAGTGTCTTGTGTTTAGTTATTTCGCAACATCTCTTACTTAGAAATTTATTCTGCATATTAGACATGACTGTTCTTTTGTATACTTTTGATGTAAAATATGACGACACATACGATATAAGTAGAGTACGTGAAAATGATGTATAAGATGTAAAATAGACCACCGAAGAAGTACTACAAAACCTAGGCCTGAACCTACTGCAAGCCACACTCTTCAAAAACCTGAAACAATGCAAGGCCAACCCAGCGCGGCTAGTCACTGGTTATGGTACTCCCTGTTGTCGTTTGTTCCAGGATCTTTTAAATATACCGTACTATACTATGATACTGCTTCTCCAAGACTGATTATATATATATATATATATATATATATATATATATATATATATATCGTAAATATGTAATATTTTTCTTCCATTCTTTTAAGCCAGCAGTCCCACGAGGCAGGCTATCAGATAAGCCACGGGGAAGCCAGGATGAAGCAACGTCCCTAGGATCGTACTTAAGAGTCAGGGTCGGTCATGAGCAGGTGAGAACCCTTGTGACGCGAACCCCAGGAGGCGGCGACTCCATGGCTCGGCTGGTTTGGTTCCGATTATCATGACTGGAGGACGCTCTTTTGTGGGGCTTGAAATACCAGCCTGTCACCGAGGCTGCGGGGTGGACACTCAAGTAAACTCCGCAACAATTAAATAATCAGACCTACACCATAACTATTCGCTACTACCACAATCTTCTGTTTCATTGTCTGCCACTTGTTTGTTGCATACCCTCCTAACCTAACCTTACCATACCATACCACTGACCACTGCCACACTAACAATGTCTTCGTATTTCACCACCCGTGCCCTCAGCTTACCCTACAGTACACCATGTCTACTACCGCTGTCTTCTGCTTCACTCTGTGCCTTGTATCTGCCGTATCTTCCTCTCACTTTTACTCGGAGGCAACACACACCACTTTCCTCTTTCGCCTGACAAGGCTCAGCGGACCCCAGAACATTCCGGAATGTTATGTGTATGTGAGGTTTGACCAACATTATAGTAGTGAGGTCTGGCTAGCGTTGCTGTACCCTTACACTTATCCAGAGAGATCCTGTTGACATATGCACCAAAATATTCGCGCCGAGAGACAACAATGGAAGAGTAAACAATGGCAGAAGTTGGAGGGCGCAGGCACTGAGCAAGGAAGACGAGACAATAAGGCTAGCACAGCACAATACCGCCATTATGCACCATCACACACAGTATCTACCCACACCTCGCATACTACACGAACTGCTGATGCACTAAGTTCCTAGTAGTTATTAAGAGAATAGTCAGAAAATTGTATCATTATAAGGTATACATAGATAAGAGCATGACTGCGGAGGTCAAGATTTCTCCCACATAGCCTTGAAAACGGTGGAGTGGGAAGGTTACATGAGGATGAAGATACACTGCTTAACACGCAAACCCCTCCTGCCACATATCCTAAAAGACCCATGAAACGGTATTTAAACAACTCTCATGACCAACAACGCCTAACCGTATGACCCCAATGACAAAACAGCTCAAAAGACTCGTAATCATGGTAATACAGAACACAGAATCTGGCTGAAAGCGCAGCCAATAAGACTGCAACCTGTGAGGGAGTGGCAGCAGGCTCTCTCGCTATTGGTCAGTGGCTATTTAATCTTGACATGAGTCAGCAAGTTGCATCGTGTAAGTACGACGAAAACTGTTGGCACACACATTCAGAGATATACCACTCCCATCAGGAAATTGCTATATACTACACCTAGAACATCGAAAGATCAATTATACATACATACACACACACAATTATAGATATATATTTTGTCGTCGGCATCAGCCGTCAAGGTCCACTGCAGGACCGGCTTATCCTTACCGAAGCAGGGACGATACAGCCATGTATCTCTACCCAGTGGCTTAGGCTATGTAGGGTGAAAAGTGCTTGTGAGTGTAATTGTTGTGTTGTAGTGGCTTTGGATGTGTGTGTAGTTTGTGAACCAAGTGTAATCAGCCCGCTTTAAGCCGACTGGGTGCGACACTGGTTCAATCACAGCACCCCTTGTGTCCGCCAAGTCAGTGGCTTGGTGAACACTTCCCAAAGTTTTTACAACTCTGGCGGCCGGCGAACTCGCGCCCAACAGTGTGCGAGACGCACACTCTGCCACTGTACCACAGAGGATCATTCAACCACGGCACCCCTTGTGTCCGCCAAAGTGGTCAGTAGCTTGGTGAACGCTTCCCAAATTTTTTACAACCTTGGCGGGAGGCGAACCCCGCGCCCACCAGCGTGCTAGACGCGCACGCTGCCACTGTACCACAGAATATCTCAAGTTTGTTGTATGCTGACGATGCAATGCCACTTGCAAATACTGTACCAGACAAAAGCTTGTTAGACTAGTGCAGAGTTTTGTAGGTGTCTGTGAACATTGTGCCTTGAGAGCAAATGTAGAAAAGAGTAAAGTGATGGTTATTGAGAGAGAAGGCCCAGTGTGATGTTGCAGTGAATGGAGAGAGACTGGAATTGGTGAGAGAGTTCAAGTACGTGGTTACAGTGATAGAAAAGAGAGGAAAATGTGCAAAAGAAGTGGAGAGTACAGTGACATGGGGAAGGAGAGTGTCTGGTGCTATGAAAGCCTTGATAAGTGTTGCAGCTGCGCAAGGCTTGCATGAAGGATTGTTGGAGCCAACTTTAACACATGGATGTGAGACTATGGTATGGCACGATTATGAAAAGTCAAATGAAAGAGCAGTGGAGATGGTGCTGCTGAGGAATGTGTGGGGTACAGAGAGTGGATAGGATATGAAATAATGTGGTTAGTGAAAGATGTGGTGATGAAGGCTGTGTACTCTAGAATTGAAGAGAGTGTACTGAATTGATTGGGTCATGTGAAGATAGTGGATGACAATAGTGTGGTGAAAAAGGTATATCTGAGCAGATTTGAAGGAGAGAGGAGGCGATGTAGGCCAAGATGAACGTGGAAGG
>JAGKTI010008671.1:0-32944 GCA_018397915.1 Birgus latro
TACAGCCAGTTCCCTTATACCCACACCTTACAGCCAGTTCCCTTATACCCACACCTTACAGCCAGTTCCCTTATACCCACACCTTACAGCCAGCTCCATGATACCTACACCTTACAGCCAGCTCCATGATACCCTGACCTTATAGCCAGCTCCATGAGACCCAGCAGTCTCCTTGCTTTCACAAATGTTCACATGTCACCACTTTGCCATTACTGTCTATACATGCTAGGGTTGTCTCTTTCAAGATTACTATGATGGTATTAGTGGGGGAGTTTGATATGATGGTCTTGTAGAAGATCATCAAAATCTGTTATAACAAAATTCTCACCATCCAAGGCATTCATTCAGGCAGCAGATCACTTCTCAAACATTTTGACTAGAGTGTCCAGTATAGCATTCCAAATGCCAAACAGAAAGCACTCTCATTGAAAGAAAAATGAAAGGTCAACTTTTGATAGGGAAGAGTAAAATTTAGTTTATGGTTATTAAATTTTCTTTTGGTACTGAAGATAGATGTCTTTATACAATGGCACTGATACAACCAGGTGGTGGAAGTGTCAGTTATGCAAACAGTCTTCAACTCTCTCCCTGTCCCTTGGAAGGGAATAGGGGACTGCAGGAGTAAGGACACTTCAGCCTGTAGTCCACTAGGCTCACATCTAGATGAGACCCGGAACACAACAGCAACAACCAAATTTTTAAAAATGATTTATTTTTAACTTCTGCCCAGATTTAAAATGGTGAGAATTTCCAGATCTGACTTTTTTTTTTTTTTTTTAAATGTGAAACAGCACGACTTCATTTTTCCATGTGCATTACAGCACTGTACTGTCGATTGATCTGTCATGCCTTGTGAAAGACAAAATGGGACAGTTAAGTACCTTCTCATAGTGTCCAGTACCCAAGGTTACATCGTTTAATTGAGATTAATGTAAATTCATCAGAAAAGAATAAACATACACTGTACAGAATTTGTTAGGAAAAACAATGCATAGAAACTTTGTTCTTAAGGAAGAAAGCATGAAAAAAGTTGTGATTACTCAGCTACTGCATTACTATACAAGGTAAAGTACTGTATATGGATTCATGGATTTTTACTGCATATGGTACTCTACTTTTTGTTAGCCTAACTGAATGTTTTATTCGAGTAGTTTTGATTCCTCTTTTCCTTATTTTGTCCAGAATGTTTGTACTAGGTAGTTGATTTGTTTAACTCTTTGAGCCAAGGGGTGCCTTTTTCATTTTATTCTTGCAATCTCTTGACGATTTTATTTAGCTTACAATAGACTTTTGGATTGGAGGAGTCCGTTATAGCTTCATTGCACCTCTTCAATAAGAGACACTTTTCCTAAGTTCAATAAAATCGTCTGGTAGCAGCAAGAATAAACTAACGAGGATGTCACCTGGATTCAAGGGGTGAATGATGTGCGATGCCTCACTGTCGATGCAATTAAAATGTAAGATGACCCATACGTTTATGCCGGCCTCGTTCACTTAGTCACTACCTCAAGTTAATATTTGCTGTCTTTTTTCTACAGTTTTCTAAAGGACCTCAGGTTGCAAGAGGAACAACTTTGCTGTATGACGTAAGTCAGCACTGATCTTCCACTTTTTCCTGCATTGACTTGGGTTATCTTATATTCATTTGCCACTTCCATTGTTGGTCTCTCTGTGGTTACCCAAGCTTGGGCTCGTTTGTGCTGCTGCTCCCCGGTCTCTGGGTTGTATTCTAAATGGCATTGAAGACATTTTCCTGAGCAAATTATTTTGTCTAATACACCATAATATCCTCTTGTATGTTAACTGATGCAAAATGTGGCAGTATTTGAATGGTGTAAGTAACATGCTAGAGAATATTAAGGAGAAATATGCAAAATATACACTTAGGGAGAAATGCTACAAAATCTTGTGCCGCCTAGAATATGGCCTTATGTTTATACTGTACTTCATTCCTGTGTGAGGTGGGCTGTTATGCAACTGTTTAAATCAGTGTTCAGCAACTGGCAGCAATAGGAACAAATTGGCTTTCTCGTATTGACAGGGAATGTGTCAGCATGCTGATGGGAGGAAGTAAAACAGATCTTAGAATAATCCTTAACCTCGTCAATCTTGTGATGCATTTCTTATTTATAGTCACGCTACCTCCAGATGATTGTATTCAACTTAGGAAGGACCTCTCATACTGAACTGGTTAATGAAGGCTCTAATCTCTCTAGTTTGATAAGTCTTTCCTAAGCTGAAAAAAATGTTTTGAAGGTAGCAAGAACAAAGTGAAGAAAACATCATGGGAGGGAAGTGGTTAAGACTCATTTTCACACTTGTAAATTTTCAGTACTGTACCCGTATCGTTACTGTGTAGTGGCACGATACATGCATTCACTGTACTTGTATGTTTGTTACCAAGTTTGCTGGCTTTGTAACTGAACATATCAATGAGGCTGCTTAGTTGTGTTTTGTTGACAACCGATTTTTCCTGGATGTTGAATTTTTTTGGTATAAAGTACTGTAGTTAGTCTTGTTATCCCCTCAGTCCAATGATGTATTTTTCCACCTTATTCTTGCTTTTTGCAGATGGTTTTATTAATCTTTGAGGAGACATTTGGTAGTGAAGGTTCTGTGAAATCTCTATCCAACCCCTCCAGTTTGAAGTCTCCTGAGTTGAATGAAATCATCTGGAGTTGGTAAGGGTGAGAGGAAGTATTGCATCATGAGACTGAAAGGGTCACTGTGGGGGGGAGTTGGATGTCAGGTCATGTAATTGCTGTACTTGACTTGGAGATGGAATTAGATCATCCAGAAGCTACAGGACAGTACAACACTCAGCTCTGATTATTGATATGCATTTTGCACAGCTTTAACTCCTTTGTTCACATGATGTATTTTACTGTATATTTTGGTGCTGGAGAGAGAGATGCCTTCATGCAGTGGCCTCAGTATAACTGCTGCCCGGTTATATAAATGTCCCTCATGTCCGTCCGTGTCTCCCAGAAGGAGGGTGGTGGATTGCAGTCCACTGGGTTCACATCTGGATGAACATGGGACTGTAACAGCAACAGCAACAACATAACAACAACAACAACAGCAGCAGCAGCACCAGCAACACACATCATGGGATTAAAGGGGTTAATTATACATGGAGTCCTGTGGAATGTGTGCCAAACTTCAGAGTGTTATTCCTGAGCCAGTTTTAAATAATGATTGCTATATTATTAGTGCTCCAGTTCTCAGCTGTTGCAGAGTTAGAGTTACTGATGACCTTATATGTGAATTATGAGAGACACCATTTTTGCCTATTAGGTCTTTAATAAATGTAGCTCCATAACAGTTGAGAACTGGATCAGTGTTGATGGAGCATATGTTACTCAGAATTAGTCTTAGAATAACCTCTATAAGTTTGGCACATATTTTATGGGACACCCTGAATATCCTGCACTAATATTTGCAGTCTGTTAACCCCTTAAATCTGGCATGTCTTTGGTAGTTTCCTCTTGCTAAGTTCAGATAATTTTATTTGGCTTGGAAGACACTTCGGTTTTGCAGGGGTTAGACGGTCTTCATTAATCCTTCCACTAATGGAAGTCCTGCCCAAGGTAAATAAAATCACTTGAAGATAGCAGGAATAAAGCAAAATAATGCATCATCAGAATGAAGAGGTTAACATGCGTCAGTGAGAGTGTGCAGTATGTGATGATGTGGTGATGCTGCAACAGATTGTGACGCAAGTTTATTGCATGTAAAGCCTCAAGCATTCCTGTCTCAACACTCTAATATGTGAGACTCTTTAAGTTATCTGCACTGCCAGTCATTTGAGGCAGCTCCTTTTTTACACCAGTTATTTTTATACACTTTTTTTCTTTCTTTTATTTACTCATTCATATCCCAGTTTTTTGAGTAAGGGAGGCATGAAGAATAGACTCCCCATGTTGCATTATTGTCATTCATCCTGTAGGTGGGTACATTTCAGTAGTTTTGTACAGCCTAGAGTAGTTTAATACAGTATTATCATTCCAATCTACTTAGTGTTGCACAATATTGTATGTTTCTTGCACACTGATCTGATCTCTTTTTATGTTCTGTACAGTATTGTACAATATATTATAGATGTACCAAACCCTGCTGTTTTTTTTCCACAGGTGTAGTTGCAGATATTCATCATCCAAACTTGCTGTTTAATTTATAATATGGTCATAGTCATTTTTCTTCCTCTCTATTAGTCAGGCTTCTTTACTTCACTCACTGCTTTGCACCCTTATTCTACTTTATCTTATTGTTGTTTTACAGGTATGAAAGTTATGTACCGTGTTTTTAGTATGCAATTTATTATTGTGCTGTACTGTATTCTGTATGCCCAAGGCTGCATCATTTCCTTTTATTATGATTTCTCTCTCTTGATTAAAAGATCGCCAAAGTTGCCAGTATTATGAGCTTGGGTTTATAATTTTTTTTTCTCCCATCCCATATAGTGCATATATCTATATGTAGTCTACACACCTCTTCCCCCTCCTCCACTCTAAAACTTGTAGTGCATCAATTAACTGCATAGTGTATTTAATAAGTGGCATACTACTGTATATATATTATTGTAATTTCTGTATTGATATTTTACCTATGTGTGTGGGGAACATGCTGGTGTAGAATGATTTGTTTGTTAGAGCTTCTTAAGAGTGTGTCAGCTGCTGTACATTTTTAAGTTATACATTGTGTTGCCAACTGTCAGACTGTATCTTACACTGTGTTCCCTACTTTTTGCTCATCCTTGACAATGATTCTAGGCTTTTGTTATTTTTTTTTAATGTAATTTTGTTGCTGACAGTATTGCTTAGGTAGGTTGAATATCACAACACATTTTCTTCTAGATCATAAAACTTCAGGGGTGTGGGAAGAAATGGATAAATGTTTGAATGGAGACAGAATGGAACATAAACATATTACAATATACAGTATTAAAAATGCATATGGAATATATCATTATGTAATGGTGATGTAAGAAAAGATACTGTGCAGAAAATGCATATTGCTTTTGAGATAAAAATGTTTTTTTGTGTTAAGTCTGAAAAATAATTGCATAGCATTTCTGTGCCATGGTTCCAGGTGACAGATATTGGTATTCTGCAGTTATGATTCTTTATTTCAGAATATTTCAAAATATATCTGCAGTTGGGCTTACAAATCTAGCACCTCAGAATTCATTTTTTAATTTTTCATATAAAGTATAGCTAATCCTCAAACCTGATAGTCTTTCTTCATCAGCTTTTTTATGGAAAGCTGCAACATCGAACTGTGTTCTTGGTGACGTAAGATTTGTATCACCTCGTTCTTAGCTGTTTACGTACATATTGCACGTTACCATTCTCCTGTATATTGTTTACATCAGTAGTATCATCATAATTTGCATCAGTATCCAACAAGAGGATATTGAGGTGTAATTTGTTGAATAAGTTGCTAGGAATGTGGTGTTAGAAAATCCCAAAACCTCTCAGAATGCAACCCTTTATCATACTTCAAAAATTCAGTTACAGGTATATCCTACCTTGTGTCCCTAGAAGTGAAGGGCTTTGCAGTACAATACTCTCTTTGAATAAGGAGGCTCACTACCACCTCCTTAAAATTTCATTTAACATATCACTCCTTAACTCCTTGATTACAGTACAGTAATTTGAAACTTATGGGCATATTTAGGGGAGGCGGTAGCTCGATCGGTAGAGAGTTGGCTTGCGGTCCCATGGGACCCAGGTTCGAATCCTCGCTGGTGCAGGGAACAGTTTAAGGATTTGAATTTCATTAAATCAGGCTTTACTGATCTACCAGAAGACCCGCCGACATGTCGTAAAAATGACCCCGCTAATACCAATACACCAGTCCTGTATGAGACAGCCCTAGCATGTATTCAATATGGACGGTGGGTGTTAAGCGCCGAAGTGGTGACATGTAGATTGTAGGAGGACGACTGGGCCTTGATAGCAGGCTGTGAAGCCTATGCCCAGAGTCGGACACATTAAAAAAAAAAAAAAAAAATCTGGTCTGAGGCTATTTAAGTTACTGTAAGTTTTAGGAGTACATGTATTCCATCCATTACTGCCTGGAGAACAAGCATGAAGATTGACAAGGAGTGCATGTGAGTGAGTTGGAGGGGGAAGGAGTGTATATGAATGAGAGTGATGTGAGATGGAGGGAGGACAGCCTGATGGTGGAGGATATGGTGATATGAAGGCAGTTATCCATGGATACTTCTTTGGGGATTAAGGGTTCTGGCCATTGAGAGATAAATAGAAAAGTTGTGGTTTGATAGGGGTTGAAAAGCCAAATGTCACATAAGAGTAATGTCCTATTTGTTTTTGCCCAATTTGATTTCCCTTACAAGTTTCTCTGAAATAATAATCTCATTGTTGTTAAAATTTGTCTGGTGATGATACTGTATATGACAACACAAGTCACTTCCTAATGGTCACATATACCCACCTTGGCAGCTAGTAAGGGAATGGTGAAGTGACAAGTTGGCTTATGTGATTTTTTTTTTTTAATTCATGCAGTGAAGCAGTGAAATTCTCTTCAGAGTTCAGTAAAATTGCCAGGTTTTAGATAGTAATATTCAGAGTCCACAAGTGATGTCAGTGATCTGACTGTCATGGTTGTCTGTCTGGCCAAGCAGACCCACCAACTGCATGCAAGCAACCACCCCTGCAGGGCCATCCTGTGCAGTGATCTAATGTCTCCTTGCAGTTGACAGTGCCTTGCAACAGTGAGGTGCAGGTAAAAAAGTGTGGAAGTTTGGTTCTTGGACGGACACTGCACCGAGCCCTGCGGGACTCCACTTGTTACTTTTCTCCACTCTGACATCCTGTCCTTTATTACTTTCCTCATCTGTCTGTCTGTCATTCTAAGGGGTTCCCCTTCAGTTCTCCTATATGCTTCAGTTTCCATATTGGTTGCTTATGGGGTACCTTGTCGGAGGCTTTCTCCACCCAGGTATCTCTTTCCTCTAGCACGTCAATCGCCCTCGAGTAGAAGCTCAACAAGTTAGAGACACATGATCTTCCATTAGTGAATCCAAACTGAGAAACATGATCTTCCATTCGTGAATCCAAACTCTCTTTCTGCCAAAATCTCCATCTCCTCCAGATATTTTATCTATTTGATTTTCAAGATTCTCTCGCACAATTTTGCAAGCATGCTGTGTATTAGGGTGTCAGTGTAAATGGAGAGTGAACAAAGTGAGTTGCTTATCTGCATGTTAGATTGAAAATGGTGACTACCATCATCCACTCACCTGTTGTGTTGCTGCACACTTCTTCCTTCACCTTTATCATTCTTTTTTTTGTGTCTGCCCTCCTCTCTTCCTACTTCTCCCATCTTTTGTCATTTTTTATTACTCTTCTTTCCTTTTCAGATGGCCTTGCATTGAGTGACAATCCTAATGGTTTCCTGTAAGCCAGGAAACCATTTACTGTGCTGGGTAGTAATTTACATTAAGCAACAAGCCTAATATTTTTCTGTAAGCCAGGAAACCATTTACAGTGCTGGGTGGTAACCATTTAACCAACCATATTTGTTCCCTACGTATCAGCTAATTGGTTGGCAGAGGGTTAGTGCCCTTCCCGATAAAACAACTAACTGAAAGTCAAACAGGCACCCCTTATGGTATTATGGCATCTGGCCATAGATAGATAAATAGATTGAAACAAGGTTGTGTCATGTCTCTATGGTTTTTCAACATATGTATAAAAATGACAATGTTAAAGTGGTACAGGGTTGGGCAGTAGATGTTGAAGTATACTTTGTGTGAGAGAGAGAGAGAGAGAGAGAAGGATTTGGAAACTCCCTGAACTGCTGGTTGGTGCTGATAATGAATTGGGAAGATGAATGGTTACTGCCGAATTTATTAAAAGCATGTAGAAGTGTATGGTAGAAACGAAATCTAAAAGTGAATGTAACTAAGGGTAAAGGTATGATTTTTCACAGAAATGAAGTAACAGAATGCACAGTGAGGCTGGATAGTGAGGAAATGGAGACTGTGAGTGCATTGAAGTACAGTATTAGGTAGTGTAATGAATAAGGACGGAAGTTTAGAGGGTAAAAAAATTGCTGGTTCACTCCAAGCAGTGATAAGGAACAGGGAAGTGAGTATGGAAATAGAAGAATTTACCACATGACAATATTATGATCCCCACTCTAATGTATGGAAGTGAAACTTGGACCTTGTTGGAAGGACACAGGTTGTGAGACAGAAGTGGAAATGAGTTATTTCAGAGCAGCATGTGGAGTTAAATGGAGAGACAGAAAGACACATGAAGTAAAGGAAAACTGTGGTGTTACTGTGGGTGTGATTGAAAGTGTTGAGAGAAATACTCTGAGATTGTTTGGCCATGTGGAGAAGATGGAGAATGAGAGACTGGCTAGAAGAGTGTATGTGAGTGAGGTGGAGGGGGAAAGGTGGGAGGGAGACCAAGGATGAGATGGAGGGATGGAGTGGAGAGAGAGATGAGAGAGGGAGGTGTGAGCTGGAGGAAGGGCAGCCAAATGGTGGAGGACATGGCAACAAGGGGGCAATTTGTCTGTAGCCACCCCTTATGGAATTTAGGTATCTAGCTATTGACATACAGGTGGAGTGTGTTACCTGATATCTTGTCTTTCTGTGGTCTCTTAAGAACACAGTAACTCTTTTCAGCTAAGCTATATTTTACTATATGTACTGTCAGTTTGTGGTAGGTGGGGACACCTATCATCCACCCAGTGGATGTCTTGCTGCCTTTTGGTAACTACACAGAGTAACAAGCCAAATGGTTTCCCATAACCTATGAAACCTTTTACTGTGGGGGGTGGTAATCATAGAACCCAAAGATGCTTGGTGGTCCAGTATTTAAAATCACTTCAACCAGATGGAGCCTGTAAGGATTTCCATCTGAGGGGTGTCTCGCTTGTTTCATTTTGTGGCTGGGATTTATTACACACATAATGCCACTCACGGGTGAGTGAAGCTGATCATCCTTGCCTTCAGTGTTAAGAATGAGTGACCTATCCTTGGGCCCTGGTGCTTCTTATGGGGCAAAGAAGGACTGGATGGATGGATGGCTTTGTTGTTGGGGATGAATTGTAACTGCTCTTTGTTTCATCATATTGTCCTTGTCAGCTGTATGTCTGTCTATTTATCTGTCTATAACCAGACGCCTCAATCCCGCACGGGGTGGCCACAAACAAATCGCCTCCATGTCACTCTGTCCCTCACCATTTCACTGCCCTGCTCCCAGCTCACACCCTCCTCTCTCATATACCTCCCCACTTCATCCCTCCACCTCATCCTCGGCCTCCCCCTCCCTCTCCCCCCCTCCACCTCACTCACATACACTCTCCTTGTCAGTCTCTCACTCTCCATCCTCTCCACATCCCCAAACCACCTTAACGTGTTTCTCCTAACACTTCCTATCATGTCCACATCCACTCCACAATGCTCCTTCACTTCCTCATTTGTTAGTCTGTCTCTCCATGTGACTCCACATGCTCCTCTCAAATAATTCATTTCCACTGCTCTCACTCTTAACTTCTGTCTCTCCAACAGGGTCCAAGCTTCACTTCCATATGTTAGAGCTGGTATCACAATACTGTACTGTCATGTAGCAACTTTTTCACTTCCATGCTCACTTCCCTGTTTCTTATCACTGCTTTCAAGGAACCAATAGCCTTCCTTCCCTGCTGCACCCTTTCAAGCACTTCACCCTCCAGACTTCCATCCTTACTCATAACACTACCCAAGTACTTAAATGCACTCACATTCTCCACATCCTCCCCATCCAATCTCACTGTATATTCACTGACTTCACTTCTCTCGAAGACCATCACTTTACTCTTCCCTACATTCAGCTTTAGATTGCGCTTCTTACACACTCTCCCAAACTCATCTACCAAGCCTTGCAGCTCCCCAACAACACAGTATCATCTGCAAACAACAGTACAGGAAGTTTCCAAACACTGCCCTCTCTCACTAGGGCCACTCCAACATCCACTGCCCGACCTTGTATCTCTTTTATAACTCCATCCATATAGAGATTGAATAGCCATGGAGACATGACACATTCTTGTTTCAATCCAACCTTCAAATGGAAAAATTCACTCAGTTTGCCGTCCACATGCACTGCGGCCTTAGCACCCTCATATATACTCTTTACTGCCTTCAGCAACTTCCCATCTACTCCATATATTCTTAATACTTTCCACAATCCTTGTCTATCCACCCTGTCATATGCTTTCTCCAAATCCATGAGGGCTGCATACAACTTCTTTGCCTGCATACTTTTTCTGGAAGAAGTATTCATAACCATAAGACTTCCATTCTGTAAGTTTCACTAATGTGCCAACTCTGGCATTGTGGATACCCATTCCTAAATGCCCTGCTGCAGTACCTTCCTTTTCTTTCATTTGCTTTGAAGATTCCAGTCACAGTTGCTGGCTGGGTTTTAATTTTCTTCAGGGCTTCTTGTTAATCTTCATAGACTAGCAAGGCAAGATAAAAATATGTCAGAAGAACCATGGGTTTAGACCATGTTAAAGTTGACACCGCAGCAATGAACAGGGACTGGGCATGCATGAAAGCTGTTGGCCTAGCTGGCAAGGGGGAATCCCCAGGGGATGTTTCCCTTAATCCCACTATGGTATGGTAGTGTCAATTCTAAGCTGACCCAACAGCCACCTTTCATTGGGTACTCCCTCTACGTCTGTACAGTACACCTTTTTTTTTTTTTTTTTTGGTATTCTGTTTTTATTCTGATATCTTCACTTTCATAAATCTTCATTTCTTTTTTCTTCATAGATCAGTGCTGGACCATGTGCCTGGATTATCTTCACCCTTTGACTTCTTACTCAGGTTTATGATACTTATGATTAGGCCTGCTGTTCTTTAGTCTGTGGTAAAATTTTCATCAGTGTAATCAACTTGGTGTTGTTTGAACAAACATCCTCTGCCATATCTTTTTTTTTTTTCCCCTCTAGCATAAAATTTGACCATCATACAGTTTTTTTTTTTTTTTTAATTCCTAAGCTGGTCTTCTTACCTCACTAATACATGTGTCATACGCAAATTGTTTTCACCTACCAGTGTGGTGGTAGGTGGTGGTGACTATTACTCACTCACATGGTTTAGTGTTGCCTACTTTTTCCTTCGCTTTTATCATTTTTTTCTGTGTCTGCCATCCTCATTTCGTCTTTCTCCCATTCATCCTGTCACTCTCACCAATCATTTTTCTGCTTCAGGTGACTCTGCATTAAGTCACAAGCCTAATGATTTATTGCAACCCAGGAAACCATTTACAATGCTGGGTGGTAACCATGTAACCAAATAATGAGGTGATGTGGAGCCTTCTCTGGTGCCAGTGTTAACTAAGTGGATGCTCACGCAGCATCCATCGAGGAACCAAACTTCCACACTGTTCCCCAAGTCTTGCTATGACACAGGACTGTCTGCCACAAGGAAGCATTGGTTCACTGCACTGGGTGGCCTTGTAAGGGTGATTGCCTGCCTGCATTTGATGGGTCTGCTTAACCAGACAGACCAGGGTTACTCAACAACAATAACCAGCCAGAGCTATATTGCTGTGCATTCCAAGGTTCAGTTTTTAAACTCAGCCAGATCATAATCAATATTCTCAGCAAGTTTTGCTATAGAGTTGTTGTAAATGCTTCCATGGCCATTTGCTCCAGCTGTGTTGGTGACAGTGGGCCATGGACTTTCCATATTAGTATACAGAGAGGCTTGACCCAGAACCTGACAGATGTTGGCATTTGTGATTTCACAGGGAGAACACTTTTTTATTTTAATCTCTGTTTGTGACCCTACCTAATAGTGATACACCTGACTATACTGTTAGTGTTTGACTCTTTCTCTTGTGCCCCACCCCTTACTGATGCCCCGCCCTCTTCCAGCTCTACTCATTGCTGATTGGCTGAGATAATTATTCTTCTTATTGATAGAATAATGAGCCTAACTACAAAATAGTATCGTATTACAGTAAGACCTCACTATAACGGACTAATTGGGGCCCAAGCCAGTCCGAAAAATGCGAAATTCCGATAAAAGCAACATTCGGACTTACCCTCACTAATCCAGACTTTTTCCGATATATCAGACATTAGTCCGGATTGCATCAGTGGTTTTCACCACCATTGCAGTATTGTACTGTGTTATACCTTCACTACATTAATCAAATGGTATAATAATACTGTACTGTGCACTGAAAAACATGTAAGTCTTTTACTTGTCTTATCGTGGTGAACATAGCTGAAGTGGTCAGGCAGTCCGGACTGCTTTCTGGCTTTATCGGACTTTTTCCGATATATAGGAGTTTAGTCCAGTAGCTCCTCGAGTCCGATAAATGCGAATTCTGGTCTATTGAAGTCCGTTATATCAAGGTTTTAGTGTATTTACTTTTACTTTGAATTCATTTCTGTATGACAAAGGAAGCACTAAAATTTGCTAACTGAATCAAAATCAGTTTGAAAAGAAGCAGCCCGCCTCCTCCCGCGACAGCAGTTGAGTTTTGGCGCCAAGAAACTTCAGAGCTTGGCAATAACACATCACAGCTGTGTCGTTGTTAAACATACTGTACTAAGTCATCTACCTGTCATGTCTGTTAAGTTACCACGGTTTCATAATCACATTGTAATTTTCCTTATTTATTTCCTACATTTCATTAAAATTAGAGGGTTCGAATACAGAAGTAGGAAAACGAAATGTCACTGTCTTTGCCTACTCAGTACAGTATAATTATTTATACAGTATAAATATTTATACCATCAATGCCGTATAAGAAAATTGATTCTATACACATGAAGTCATTTAAATCTTATAGAGGGGAAAGGGTTATGTGTATTTACCTAATTAACCTAATTGTGATATACAGGAATTGAGCTACGCTCGTGGAGTCCCGTCTCTGTTTCTCAATAAGTCAAATTTTGACTTAAACTCGTTTAAGTTTTTAGACTGGACGATCTCTTTGTCCAGGCTATTCCACAGGTCTATGCATCTATAAGGAAAGCTATATTTCTTGATGTCCTTCAAGCAGCTTGGCTTCTTTAGTTTCATTCCGTGTCCTCTTGTTACCCTCTCATCCCACACAAACAGATTTTCTCTGTCAGTTTTATCTACTCCTATCATGGTCCTGAACACTGCAATCATGTCGCCCCTCTCTCTCCTTTCCTCTAAGGAAGGCAAATCCAGCCTTTCCAGCCTCTCTCTGTACGACAAATCTGCCAGACTGGGGACCATCTTGGTTGCTGTTCTTTGTATTCTCTCAATCTTGGTTATATCTTTCTTTTTGTGTGGGGACCACACTACTGCTGCATATTCTAACCTGAGGCGGATCATGGCCTCTATCAATTTTTTCATCATCTCCTAATCCATGTAATGAAATGCCACTCTTATATTGGTCAAGAGTTTATATGTCTTTCTAACTATCTTATTTATGTGCTTTTCAGGTGACAAACTATCCTGGACCAGCACTCCCAAATCTTTCTCTTCTCTCGCTTTTCTAATTGGTTCATTGGTGTGTGTGTGTTTTTGTGTGTGTGTGTGTGTGTGTGTGTGTGTTTGTGTGTGTGTGTGTGTGTGTGTGTGGATACCAAATATAAGGAAAAAAGTCAAAACACTAAGTTTTTTGTAGAATGTATACCTTTTTATTTTCATAGAGGGAACTTCGTTACTTCACAAACCTTTCAGGCCGATTATGTTCCTTGGTACTTTTTTCAAACATCCTTTACTACAAAACCTATTTCCTAATTAAATGGAAACGATGTAATTTCAGTTAAGGGGTTAAGTAAAAGTTTTGTTGCTGCGATTAGTCACAGCGCCTGACATGTTTACTTTACACTGGCACGGCAAGACTGGCTTAGAATACTCGGGCTGAGTCCCCGACAGGTGAGTGGGTGGGGCCAAGGGGGCAGGGCACAAGAGAATCATTCAAACGCGAACATTATAGTATGTGCTGGTATACAGAATCTTTTCCCAAACAAAGCAGTGCTCCTTTCTTTGATAATGATCCTTACTCTTCCTGTCATATCTTGTCTTTATTTTCTTGACATTAAATATCATCTTTGCAACCACACCACTTTGCATATTTCTACCTAAGCCAGGCATTTTCTCACCAGCATGCCTTAAAAATTCTTATTTCATCTACTGTTGACTAGGTCAATTTTATCTTGTTGATACAGGCTCATTCTCACAGTTTGCTTTGTATGTTGGTTCTAAAACAAAAATTGATCACCATCTTTTATTTATACCTCATCTTGATAATTTTTAAAAATCTGCTGTTACCATCCTAACATGCATTATCTAGCCCTTTATTGACCTATAAGGAGTACTGTAAAGAAGCCCAGGGCTAGGGTACTCAGTCCAGACATTTAAAGTGAGATTGACCAGTTTCTTGCCCTTGTACAATATTGTGTGTGCAGAAAACATCAACTGCCCATTGGAATTATACCTGGGTGGAGCACTTTAACTGCTCAACCACCAGGCGATAATGTTTTTTATGAATACTGTACCACCAAATTTAGAAAATAGTTCCCTGCTACCAAATTCCTGAACTGTTCTTTTATCTGGCCATTTGTCACCATCCTTGAGCACCATACCATCTGAACTCCAAACCCTGTCTTCAGCACTTCTCACATTCTTCCCTCTGGCTGTCTTGTAATGGTTTGTAATACTTTTGTAATTTTTGCATTTATCTCATTATTCTTCTGTACAGTAGTCATCATTATCTCTCTTCATATTTTGTAAGATTTCCATGAGGTGGTGGAGACCTACTGTATTTGCTCAGTCTCTTACATCTTTCTTCTTCATTTCATCCAAACACTTTTTAGTTTCATGCTGTTCCTTCATTTCTTTGTCAATTAATTTCAAACTTGGTACAATTGTTGCTTGGGGAAATACCCTCAAACACTTTATTTTTTAGGCCTTATAGAGGGTTTTGTGGGGTCAGAGTCATGCCATACAAACACACAAAGTTAGGGGATTTTTATATCTTGTATGCTCATTGATCATTACAGCTGTATGCACAAAAGTGTCAGTATAATGTAGTTGTGTGGGTCCTTCATTCTCTTGGGAGTGCTTACAGTCTTTAATTTTCTCTAATTTCTCCTTTCCAGTGATCTACTTCATTACCTCCATATTATCTAAGGCTACTGCTGTACACTATAACCATGAAATCATGCAATTTATCTCCCCTCAGCATCTGTAATTTCTCTTTCACAGTGATCTTCATTACCTCGTGTGTTGTCTAAAGCTGCTGCTGTATCACCATGAAATTATACATTGCATTTCACCTCAGCCTTTCCTTGCTACACACTTCTTGGTCATGTATTAATTGCTTCTTGTAGCTTTGGCACTTAAATATGTTTTTTATTCACATGTTTACTAATTCTGATTAGTGACTGACCCAGGCATAGCAGTATCATGTCAGTTCTTTCACATCACTTACCTGGTACTCTTCCAGTTAACCTTCTGTCAGCACTGCATTACAGTATTTGTTGTGGTAGATTATGGCTCATGTTTTCCCATAAAATATAAGTAATTAAAAAATACATTTTGCAGTTATGGGGTTAATGAAGGGTTTTGGTATATCTAACCCTTTCAGTTTCAAAGGTTTGTCCTAAGTCATTCCTGATTCTTCCATTTAGAGGTAGTGAAAATGAAATATAAAGTACTACATGCCATCATATTAAAGGGGTTCTGCAGGTGGTACAAGACTGGGAACTAGTTTGTAAGCAGACAAAAAGCTCTGGAACAGGGTAGAATGTGACCACCTTTATGGTCTTTGATATTTTTGGACAAATTCAGGAGCAAGCAGTATGCATATACTTTGTCAGATATGAAAACTTGCTTGCTGTTTCTTTGTTTATACAATAAATTTATTCTTTACTGAAGTTGACATGGTGGTAGGTAGTGGTAGCCATCATCCACTCACTTTGTATTAGTGCTGTCTACTTCTTCCTTAACATTTATTATTATATCTGTGTTTGCCCTTCTCTGTTACTGTTTTTCCATTATCTTCCTGTCACTTTTAGTGACTTCTTTCCACTTCAGTTGGCTGTACATTGAGTGACAAGCCTAATGGTTTCTGTAACCCAGGAAAGAATTTACAGTACTGTATACTGCTGAGTGCTAACCATGTAACCAGAAAATGGGGTGATGTGGAGCCAGCAATTTGGCCTCAGCTAACTGGTTGTTTACTTGCAGTTGATGGGTCTGCTCAGCCAGACAGACTGGGGTTGATCAGCAACAGCAACAATAACTGCAGTAAATATGTCATGGAAAGGAAACATTTAGAACCTGTGCAGACACTTTTTATGATCTTGATGTGAACGTATACTTTTTACTGTCGAGATGCTGGTGGTAGGTGGGGTGCCCATCTTCCACTCACTTGATATAGTGCTACCTACTTCTTCCTTCATGTATATCATTATTTTTCTACTTATGTCCTTCTCTTTCCCTATTTCTCTCATCCTTCCTGTCACTGTTTATTACTCTTCTTTCTACTTCAGGTGGCTCCATGCTGAGTGACAAGCCAAATGGTTTCCTGTAACTCAGGAAACCATTTGCAGTGTTGGGTGGTAACTGTATAACTAGATAACAGGGTGATGTGGAGCCCACTATGGTGCTTCTGTTAACTGGATGAAAAGATGCAAATGTGATGTCCATCCAGGACCCAAACTTCCACACAAATCCCCACACCTTGCTGTGGCAAGGTGCTATCAGCAACATAGGAACATCAGTTCAATGCATGGGATGGCCCTGCAGGGGCAGTTGTTTCCCTGTGGTTGATGGGTCTGCTTGATCAGACAGACTGTGGCAGACCAACAACAGCTGTTGAGGTGTTCAGTGTGTCAAAGATAAACTATTCTCTAAGCTCCAATGAAGCACTAAGCATTTTAAAGTAGTGACTTTATTTTTGGTACTGTATATAATCAGCATGTAATAGATTGTTTTAATTCATTGTGATTTAGAGAGCTGTAAAACTGATCATTTTTTTCTTTGGGCAGGTATGGCCATTTCTCGGGTATAAATCGTAAAGTGCAGCTCAAGTATCAGCCAAGGGGTTGGAAGAGAAGGTCCAGTAGTGAGGAAGGTAAGTTTTTCTGAATAAACTCTTATAATTACAGATGGTTAGGCCTGTGAGGTAGAGCCAGGATTTTGGGGCTTGAACTATGTATGAATGGGTCTCTGGCCCATTTCACTGGGTATGCTGATGATACAGTAGCTCCCCTTCTGTCTTACATCTCTTTTCTTGTTTTTTGGGATGCTACATCACTTGATCTTTAGACAGGAAAAAAGTGAGGATGATTATGAAGAATGATTATTATGGTGGGTATGGTGGTTGTGATTGAGGTTGTGGTGTAGTTGACAACTTTTTGCTGCATTCACAGGGGTGGCCAGATATGGTATGTCCCTAATGTGGTGACTCATTCACTTACTCATTTGCTCACTCACATACTCAGTCATTCACACTCTTGGTAAATCATTGTATTGTTTTGAAGGATAGGTTCAGGTCTTAAGGAGACTGTGTTGGGAGGCATGCACACAGACATATAGACATGCAAAAATGCACATACCTGTGTCATGCTCAAATAGCCAACAGAACCGTGGCAGTTATTTGTAGTGGGATGACTTGTGAGCTATTAGAGTTTGATATAAGTACTTAACCAGTAAACAATTTCTTCCCTCCATAGAATACTGCAGGAGTGGATGCCGCTCTCACAGGTGTCCTTGGTCTTGTTTTGATAGTACAGGTATTCGTGGTACAATACTGTTTTGTTTTATATTCAGAACCTGAAAGAAGCTGACTTTCATTTATCCCTAATATTAAAATGCAAATACAGTAGTGTGCATAGCCCAGTGTATGCTTGGTCCTGTGCTTAGGCTTTTTTGCCCTTTACTTCACTGAGTTAATCTCAGGAGGCAGTTCATAAGCATACTCTGTCACCACAAGAGCAGCGAAAGTAGGAAGGTTTATCTCAGCAGATTAACTGAGGCAGAGTGTGTTGGAGTTCTCCATCTGTGCAAAGGAGCTCAGGAAACAACCTTCACGACTAATGTGAGAGATAGTGGAGCTCTTATACTGTATTACAGTAATCCCTCATTTTTCTGGACATAATAGAGCCAAAGGCATATCCAGGTAGTGGCACCATCCAGATAACGAACACTGTTCCCCTGCCATACCCAAACCCTACCTATACCCACCTCCAACCTATACCTAACCTATTTGTACAGTACCTGTGCTTGATTTGGCAGTGTGTTCCAGTCATCCAGGCATATTTAGACATCAAAACACACAAAGGAATATCCAAAGTAATGCATTACACCATGAAAGCCATGCAGAAAAAACACTGAAAACCAAAACACCCTACCTAAACACTATTGTATGTACAGTACCCCTCCTTATTTAGGCAGTGTTTTCTGGTCATTCTGCCACATTAGGTCGCAGTGAATAAACATTTTGGAACGTTGATCTCACTTCCCAACATCATTGTTCGACTGTTTTCCATCATACAGAAAAATGTTGTTGTAAGTTTTGATAGGAATTTCATTGGCTTTCTAATGAGGTGTGTCCGGTTGTGATGCGATTTGTAGTTTTCGAGAAAATAGCCAAAAACTAAAGGCCATTAAAAAAAAAATGATTTTTGTTCAGGGAGGTATACTGCAGAAGTTTTCTCACACACCTTATGTTTTTATTACATAATCTTATGTAGAATTTCATGAGCTTCAGAGGCTCTTCAGAATTTTGATACGCCTCATAGTTTCCGAGTAAATCACAAAAAACTACAGGGTACTCAGGGCCGCGGTGCACTTTCGTCATGCACGCACAATAACCACCTACATAACAACTTTTCATTAGAGAAATGACATAGTTATGTCCTGCACATATGTAGAATTCACTGATCTTTATCATGGTTCTTACAGGAAATCGATACATTCAATAATTTTGGAGTAAATGGACGACAAAGATAGAATACTCTTCCTCGCCCGCAAGCAAGATAAAACGCTCAATTTCCCTGCCTCACGAATACATACATATTTTCACTGCCAACGAAGGCAGTGGGGGTGTGAAAGATAAAAATGGTAGATTACTAGTGGAGAAGGGAGAAAAAGTAAACAGATGGAGAGAACACTTTAATGAACTGTTGAACATAGAGAATGAAAGTAATGCAAGTATAAGTGGCTGGGAAATGGCAGGGAGAAGGAGGGTTGTGAGAAGAGAGGAAGAAATCACCAGGATGGAAGTTGTGGAAGCAATGAAGAAAGTTAAAATGGGGAAAGCCCCAGGAATTGATGGAGTGTGTGGTGCAATGCTGAAGCATGGGGGAGAGATAGTAATAGAATGGATGTGGAAGGTGTGTAGATTGGCTTGGGAGGAGGGTAGAGTCCCGGAGGATTGGAAGTCAGGTATGATTATTCCTCTGTACAAAGGAAAAGGGGAAAAAGCAGTGTGTGATAATCATAGGGGCATTTGCCTTCTCAGTGTAATAGGAAAAATATATGGTAGGATACTTATTGACAGAGTTAGGGAAATTACTGAGGAATTAGTTGGAGAAGAACAAGGAGGTTTTAGGAAGGGGAGAGGTTGTGTAGACCAGATATTCATTCTTAGATCCTTAGTGGAAGTTTCTAGAGAAGGGCAAGAAGTTGTATGCAGCCTTTATGGATCTGGAGAAAGCATATGACAGGGTGGATAGACAAGGTTTGTGGAAGGTATTAAGAATATATGGAGTGGATGGGAAGTTGTTGAAGGCAGTGAAGAGTATGTATGAGGGTGCTAAGGCTGCAGTGCGTGTGGATGGCAAACTGAGTGAATCTTTCCATTTGAAGGTTGGATTGAAACAAGGATGTGTCATGTCTCCATGGTTGTTCAATCTGTATATGGATGGGGTTATAAAAGAGATACAAGGTCGGGCAGTGGATGTTGGAGTGGCCCTAGTGAGAGAGGGCAGTGTGTGGAAACTCCCTGTACTGTTGTTTGCAGATGATACTGTGTTGTTGAGTGAAGATGAAGGGGAGCTGCAAGGCTTGGTAGATGAGTTTGGGAGAGTGTGTAAGAAACGGAATCTAAAGGTGAATGTAGGGAAGAGTAAAGTGATGGTCTTCGAGAAAAGTGAAGCCAGTGAATGTACAGTGAGATTGGATGGGAAGGATATGGAGAATGTGAGTGAATTTAAGTACTTGGGCAGTGTGATGAGTAAGGATGGAAGTCTGGAGGGTGAAGTGCTCGAAAGGGTGCAGTGCTCGAAAGGGTGCAGCAGGGAAGGAAGGTTGCTGGTTCGTTGAAAGCAGTGATAAGAAACAGGGAGGTGAGCATGGAAGTGAAAAAGTTGTTACATGACAGTATTGTGATACCAACTCTGACATATGGAAGTGAAGCTTGGACCCTGTTGGAAGGACAGAAGTCAAGAGTGAGAGCAGTGGAAATGAGTTATTTGAGAGGAGCATGTGGAGTCACATGGAGAGACAGACTAACAAATGAGGAAGTGAAGGAGCGTTGTGGTGTGGTTGAGGACGTGATGGGAAGCGTTAGGAGAAACACGTTAAGGTGGTTTGGGCATGTGGAGAGGATGGAGAGTGAAAGATTGACGAGGAGAGTGTATGTGAGTGAGGTGGAGGGGGCGAGAGGGAGGGGGAGGCCGAGGATGAGATGGAGGGATGGAGTGGAGAGGTATATGAGAGAGGGGGGTGTGAGTTGGGAGCGTGGTAGTGAAATGGCAGGGGACAGAGTGACATGGAGGCGATTTGTTTGTGGCCACCCCGTTCGGGATCTAGGCCTCTAGCAATAGATAGATAGATAGAGTCCTGCATGCATTTTTTCATAGTTACACGGACGAGCAGCCACAGCGAGAAGACGTGTCTCAAACGACCTCTCAACGAACCCTAAATAGTTTTCAGGAATTGTCCTGTCTCCAGTCTTGTTCAAAATTTGAGGTATTGGAAGTTATTATAGTGTACCAAAAATGTAAAGAACTAATGTCAGTAAGTATACATGAATGTTTTGTAGGAATTTTGGGAACAGCTGTTCAGTTTAGTAATGCAACCGACCTTAAACACGGCTGCCAATGTAAACATTGAGGAACTGGAATTTCCAGGATTTGACAGTGAAACAAATGTTATGGATTTTGTCAAAATGTTGATTATGAGAATTAGTGAGCTAGAAAAGAAAGTGGAGGGTCTAGTATCAAGAAACATGCCTGAAAATACCGAAAATACTACACAGAGTTTGATACAGGCCAATGAGACAGCGAACCAGGAGATCGAGAATTTGAAACGAGAAAATATTGAATTAAGGAGAGAACTAGAAGAGAGCAGTAACAAAACAGAGAAGGTATGTAGTGTGTTAGAAGAGCAAAAGTCAAAGTGGGCACATGTGGAAGAAGAACAGAAAGAAGTGGTCAGTTTAAGGGAAATTATTCAGAAAGAAAGGGAAATGAACAAGAAATTGTAGTGAAAATATTGAGGAAAAAAGAGAAAATAGTGAGAGAAACTGTAGAAAGGAACAGATGTGTGATAGTATTTGGAAATAAGGATGAGGAAGAAAAGGTAAGGTCTGTGAGACTCGAGAGAGACATAAATCAAGAAAAATATTGGGGAAGGTTGATCCCAAAGGAAACAAGTGGGAAAATGAAATTGAGGAAGTAAGGAGGATAGGGCCATATAAGAAAGGGGAAGCAAGACCAATGAGAGTTAAGCTGTCATCGGAAAGTACAGCAAATGATATACTTAAGGTGACCTGGAAACTAAGTAAAGAGGCAGGAATGGAAAATATTATAGTAAAGAAAGATTTGAATGAAGAAGAAAGAGGTTTTAAAATCTTTGATGGAACAAGTAAAGGAAAAAAATGACAGGAGGACAGAGGAAGAATGTAAAACTTTTTTTTGGAGAGTGATGGATATGAAAGCAAGGAAGTGGTATGTGAAGAACTAGATGTGAAGGAAATATAGGGGAAGGATAGGAATACGATAAAAAGAGCAGAGCGAATAAAGATAAAAACAGTGCAGTAAATCTGAGTATCATGTACAGTACCATAGATGGGTTAATATCTAAGCAAGGCGAAATTGGAGACTGTAAATGAAAATAAACCTGAAATTGTTTGCTTTGTGGAGACTAAATTGCCCCGAGATGCCGATACAAAATTATTTGGATGGAACAGTTATAACATTTGGAGGAAGGACAGAGAAGCTAAGTTTGGGGGTATAATGATATTAACTCGTAATGACCTAAGAGCAAAGAATATAGAAATTGAAAATACCGTGGCTGGAATTTTGGGAATTGAAATAGAGGACAGTTATGGAGAAAAAATAGATGTAATAGTATTTTATATGCCCCCCAAAACTAGGGCATGGACGAAGGAAGATTATGAACAGTTAATAAGAGAATCCATTATTAGGCTAAAAATGTTAATTGAACGAAGAAATAGAATAATATTAATGGGAGATTTTAACTGTAGAGAAGTTGATTGGGAAAGTATGGATGCTGGGAATAATGAGGAGTCATGGGGAAATAAATTAATGGAATTGGTGATGGAAAACATGTTAACCCAATTGATTAAAGAAAATACAAGAATTAGGGATGACGACGAACCATCGAGGCTCGACCTAGTATTCACAAAGGACCCAAATGATGTGAGAAACCTAACCTACCAATGCCCCTTTGGTAAAAGTAATCATCTGGTAATTGAGATGGAAGTGGTAGGAGTAAGGGAAGGAGAAAGAGATGAAAAACACAGAGAAAATAGATACAATTATGGGAAGGCAAAGTTTGCATCCCTGAGGAACTTTTTCCAAAATGTAAAATGGAGTGAAATGAATACGATCACAAGTGTTGATGAGAAATATGAGTTTTTTTTATAGAAGTATATAAAACAGGAATTACCAAAGTACAGTATGTCCCAAAATTTTCTGCAGCTATGGAAAGGAAGAAAGAATGATTTAACAACAGTTGTAGGATGACACAAGAGGTAAGAAAAAAAGCATGGAATAAAGTAAGAAGAAGGTATAGTGAAAGGACCTGGGAGGAGTACAGACAAGTAAGAAATGAATATGTAAGTGTGCGGAGAGCAGAGGAAAGGAAATACGACAAAGACATTGTATCTAAATGTAAAAAAGAGGCAAAACTATTTTATAGATTTGTAAATGGTAAAATGAAAATTAAGGACTGTATAATACGATTGAGGGATGGAGATGAAACATACGAAAGAGAGGAAGACTTGTGTGAAATAATGAACAACAAGCTGCAGTCAGTTTATGTATTGGAGGAGGAGTTTAGGGAGCCTGAAATGGAACCCAGGCTGACGGGAATGACAGAAATTACAGTTGATGTGAATGAGGTGCTACTGCTGATGAAGGATTTGGATGTGAGAAAAGCAATGGGACCAGATGGTGTGGCTGGATGGATCCTGAAGGAATGTGCAGACCAGTTAGTGTGGCCTGTGTATGTCATCATCAAGACCTCGCTGGAAAATGGACAGTTACCTAAAGATTGGAAAAGAGCAAGTATTGTGCCAATCTTTAAGGGGGGAGATAGGGAGGATCCACTTAATTATAGAACTGTGTCACTAGTATTGTTTGTAAAATCTGTGAGAAAGTTATTAGAAAAAGATGGATAAAGTATTTAGAAGAAAATGAAGTGATAACACAAAGACAATTTGGATTTAGGGAAGGAAGATCATGTGTTACTAACCTATTAAGTTTCTACAGTATGGTAATAGATGTCATACAGGAGAGAGAGGGATAGGCGGACTGTCTATCTGGATCTCAAAAAAGCATTTGACAGGGTGCCCTATAGGAGACTATTGTGGAAGTTGAAGACTTTTGGAGGGGTGCTTGGGAAACTATTAAAGTGAATGGGAGATTATTTGATAGGAAGACAGATGAGAACAGTTATAAGAGACAAGGTTTCACAATGGAGAAATGTGACTAGTGGAGTACCCCAGGGCTCTGTCCTGGCCCCAATAATGTTTCTGATATATGTAAATGATTTGCCAGAGGGTTTGAATAGTTATATGAGTATGTTTACAGATGATGCTAAAATCATGAAACATATTAAATGTATTGATAGTTGTAAAGAACTGCAAGAGGACTTGGACAAACTCCACAGCCGGAGCCAGACTTGGAAAATGGATTTTAATGCCAAGAAGTGTCATGTATTAGAAATGGGAATAAGTGAAAGAAGACCACACTGGATATATAAAATGGGCAATGAGATAATTAGTAAAAGAAAGAATGAAAAAGACTTGGGAGTGATTATTCAGGATGACTTGTCACCAGAAAAGCATATAAACAGAATTATTGGAGGAACTTATAGATTACTGACTAACATGAGAGTGGCTTTAATTATATGGATGAGGAAATGTTGAGGGAGATGATAGTGACCATGATAAGACCAAGACTAGAGTATGCGGCTGTGGTATGGTCACCTCATTTGAAGAAGCATATTGATAAACTAGAGAGGGTTCAGTGGATGGCAAAGAGGATGATACCATGTTTAAAGGAACTCACCTACAGGGAGAGATTGGAAAAACTGAAGTTACCAACACTGCGCGAGAGAAGGATCACGATATTTAGAAATGTAAGAGAATTCGAAAGGGTGGATAGAGAGGTTGTGTTGGATGATGGAAGAACAAGAGGTCATGGCTTTAAGTTTAGGAAAAGTAGCTCTCTTAATGATCTCAAAAGGTTCAGTTTCCCGAATAGAAGCATAAGTATTTGGAATGACTTAGACGAAGATGTGGTGCAGGCGAAAAACATTCATGTAGTATATTTAAAACTAGATTAGATGAATGTAGACATGGAGACAGGGCAACACGAGCTTAGCTCAATTCCTGTATACTACAAGTAGGTAAATATAAATAGGTAAATACACACACACACTGTATTTGACGTTCTGTGTACTGAATGAAATTCTTTTATGAATTCTGTTCCAAATGAAAATAAGCATAAAGAGCTGTAACATTATTATCATGTTCTTTAATACCACACTGTCAGGCTGGCAATACTGAAACAAACAGACCAGGACTATGACTGGTGCGAATAGAAGCATAAGTATTTGGAATGACTTAGACGAAGAGGTGGTGCAGGCGAAAAACATTCATGTAGTCTATTTAAAACTAGATTAGATGAATGTAGACATGGAGACAGGACAACACTAGCTTAGCTCAATTCCTGTATACTGCAAGTAGGTAAATATAAATAGGTAAATACACACACACACACACACACTGTATTTGACATTCTATGTACTGAATGAAATTCTTTTATGACTTCTGTTCCAAATGAAAATAAGCATAAAGAGTTGTAACATTAATATCATGTTCTTTAATACCACACTGTCAGGCTGGCAATAGTGAAACAAACAGACCAGGACTATGACTGGTGCGTGAGTGCTGCAACGCTCCCACAATATGCTCCATAATATATTTTAAGTGTTCATAATAGGCTGTTTGTATTTTTAATAAGAAATGGCTGTCCATCAGTATGTTAACCTTAATAATTAACATAACTGGAGGAAGAATAACCTCTACAGTGACACTATAATGCACCTTTGTAGCTGTCGGGTTTGGGGGTTTCAGCGGCCACCTCCCCTCTAACTGGTATCCGCCACTGTGCACATGATTACCAAAAACATTTACAAAAACATCACTGTGAGTTTGGCTACCCCACGACTATTACTGAAACGTAGGCTATGCACATAAGTACTGTGTTGTTTATTGACTAACGTTATCCATAAGGTGAGCTGGTAATGTATTGCACTTGTATTTTGACACAGTATTAAATTGTAGGTAAACATATTATATGCAACAAAATTGCACATTAGCACAAACTGATAATGTGTGTTCGTCTACTGATAGGCAGCTGATGAGCTGAGAGAGAGATAGAGTCGACGTGGTGCAGCAGGCTGCATGTTGTCCGTTAACGATAGATGGGGTATCCTATGTTTGGTGTAATTTAAAGTGTGTAATCAGTTGTCTATGATACTGAATAATAAAAACCAAATTGGTTTATTATTATTTAGGATACAGGATGTCATTGGCACCTTAATAAATATGCTCTAATGGTAAAGAATGTATAACTGTTGGAGTAAACGAGGTGACCCCACTTAATTCCCATTCCCTTAAGCTGCCAAGCTCCCGCACACTCCCATACTTTTCCCTTCCCCCTGCATCATGCTATTTCTTGTGAACTTGCTCACTGTTTCTGAACAACAACTCAACCTGTATCATGGTTCATGCTACAACAATAATAGAAGTATTATTTTATATAAATCAGACTTTATAAATACCTTAGTGCACAGCTGATTATCCCAAACAAGCACACAATATTTATTAGCCAATATCACAGCATAATACAATGACCACATAATAATATAATACGGCACAAAGGAAGAAGCTTGGCAATTTGAAAAATTCTTGGTCATGTACACATGAATACACACACTCATGTGCTGTTGCCACGTTAGCCATATCCGGCGACTGGGTGGTCCAGGTGGAAATCTTGTTGACTGTACGTACATTACTATCAAGTTCAGAGTCACTCACTGAACCTGTTCTTTCAGAAAACGGATAATGAAGAGGTCAAATATTAAACATTCATAAGCATAATACCAATATAAACTCATACAACTGATACTGTATTCCATACATTAAACATGTTCCACCTCGTGAGGTACGAGCACCGCTCGGGAATGGTGTAGCTGTATGCTACTTCCAGTCGATTTCACCGCATTTTACATACCTAACAGGTACCATCCATGTACACTGTGAAAAGTATTCCTTTACAACATACCTATAGGGGGTAGTTTGGATCTATGTTGGCCATGTCTGTAAATATCATAACAACTGTTATCTCTGTTACTGGTAAAGCCTTGTGTGATGGATTGGAGCATCGTCTGCAGTGTGAATTCTGACATCATCGCCAATATGGCAGCTGCTTCCCTCCAACTGCAAAAGATTAAAGTTATCACGTCTTGATCAGTGCAACTGACAAATTAAATTTAAAAATATATATACCCTAAGCTTTTAAGTACATGGCAGAGTTCATTTGCCATGTTTACCCAGAACTGGCAACATGTCTGTTCCCTAGGGACTTTGTCAAAGGCCTTCTCCAAATCAACAAAAACAAAGTGCAGCCCATTTCTTTCTGAAAAATAATTCCTGAAGCTGTCGAACAGTGAATATGGCATCAGTTGTCCCTTTGCCTGGCATAAACCCAAACTGCAGCTCATCAATATTCACTCCTTGTCTAATCATACCTTCTGGAACTCTCTTCATTACCTTCACTATCTGGTCCAAAAGCTTTATGCCCTTATAACTGGGGGCAGAAAATGAGAAGTGTGAAGACTGGGCGTGGGGTTGTGAGAGGCAGACTGAAAAAGATGTGGAACAAGGTCACAGAGTGTGACCTTAGGGATAAGAGTCTGAATAGCTGAATAGGGAAGCTGCCAGAGATCGAGCAATATGGAGTACTGCCATTAGGTGACGAAGGCTGACACATGCAAGCATGTTGAAGCCTTTATAAATGAAATGATACATAAGTATGAAATAATTATTTCGGTGTTATACATAAGCAGTTACAGTACTTGATTGATTACTATCGGGAAACTACTTTTGTGTTGAATAACACCGTCGCTTGTGTATCATTGTTTATTTCTTGTTATTAGTGCCACAAAACACATCTGTAATGGGTCAAACTAAAATTTTGGGTTGGGGGGGGGAGCAGTTGCCTCCTTGTCCCCCAGTTGCAGTGCCCTTGATGGTCAGTTAGGGGCAGCAGCTCTCTAAGCTTTTTCCACTTCTAACGCAGTTTGTAGCACTCCAACATTAATCATATAACTCTCAAGCAGCACCACACTACAAAGGGAACTTTTTGTCTTAGCAGTGTTAAAATGGTCCCATCACTAACCACTCTGCTTTCATTTGATGTCGTTTTTCTTGCGTCTCCATAACCTCTGGCAAGAAGAAAAATTTGTCATCACTGGAAAAACCTCTTTATATTTTCCTCCTCACTCCCATGCTTACTAAAGAAAGCACTCATTATATTAAATGATTCTTCACTGGCTAATCAATGGAAAGTATTACACTGATTAAAATCCTTTCAGGAGACTCACCACGAGAACCGTCATTAGTGCTGATCCTCAAGTGGGGTGGAGAATTAACACCAGCAGGGAGGATACAGGCAGAGGAGTTTGGTCGCATGTTCCGTTGCATGTACCCAGGAGGACAAGGTATTGTGCCTAGCAGCCTTAGTAATATAAGACATAGAATGATGTTTAGGCTCCTGCAGTTATCCTTCCACCTAAATCATTATGAATTGTGTTTTGTTTATGGATTACAGCACTGAGATTATTGTCATAACCTTACCTACATGTACTTTACTTATATACAGTACCCTATATGCAGTGAACTGAAGAAAGGTATGCAGTATTAAATTTATGGATCTATAACTAAAGGAATTATGGTCTTGTCATATACAGTATTTCATGTAATACAGTAGTTTCTTTTTTATGCTGTAGCTTCACATCCTATAACCTTATCTGCTGCTTACATTTATTTGGACTGCATATGCTTAGTTGCTTTTAGTAATGCATTATGCTTTAACAGGAGCATGTCCATTAATATTTACATTAATATATCCCTGTTACTTAATTGTTTAAACCTATTAGAATTATAGTGTAATAAGACATTTTTTGGATTCATTGTAAGAATGAGATGTTTGAGGTTCAGTAAATTTTGAACTTCAGCAAGTTACTAAACCTGCCTCATCACTCATGACAGCTTGACACCTGAAGTCTGCAAGTATAAAGTTGGGCAATATCTGTTGAAGGATATATTTTAGAGGTCCAGTATGTACAGTATACTGATAACAAACAGTTGTTTAAGGGAGTGATGAAGAGCAGACATTATCAGTAAGCAATGGATATTTAATAATGGCAGTATGCATGTGAAGAGTCTTTGAGTGGAAGTCAGGGAAACTTACATTTGCCTGAGTTCACTAAATACTGTTTTGCAGAACCCTCTTGTTATGATATGGTTGAACAGGCCATGATAAAAACTGAAAGTTGAGTTTTGTAAGCAATGTACTGTGTCCTCATAATATCTTATGTGCAGTACTGTTAAGTAGTTGAGGATAAATAATGTCTTAGACGCATGGCGGCAAGTACAGTATAGCCAGTATAATAATGTGTCAAATGTTATTGGCATAGGTTGCTGCTGATAGTCATTCTTAAAGTAATGTACCGGTAAGTACAAGAACAGAGATGGATATGTCAGATGATGTATCTTTTCATTACTGCTAAACCCAGAAGGTTGTGTTCAGCTAAGGGTTAATATCTTGTAATGAAGAAGCTGTATCTAACTTCAGCAGTTTCAACACTGTATCTTAATTTGAATAAAACTGCCTGGAGGTAGTTAGAGTATAATGAAAAAATACATTATCAGACTGAAGGAGTTAAAACAGTACAATAGCATCCATAAATGTTTCATATGCTGCTTTTCTTAAGCATGGGATGCGTATTAGAAGTGAACAAAATGAATGTCCTCAGATAATATGGAAAGCCTACATGTGGTGCCAGCAGGCATCATCCTTAGGGAGAGATTTCAAAATATTATCCTTGGACTCCAGTGCAATATCAGATGAATGATCTATCTATCTATCTCTCTATAACCTGACGCCCTAGTCCCGCAAAAGGTGGCCACAGACAAAACACCTCCAAGTCGCTCTGTCACCCACCATTTTCCTACCCTCCCCCCAACTCATTCCCCCCCTCCCTCATATACCTCTCATCTCCATCCCTCCACCTAATCCTCGGTCTTCCTCTCCCTCTCTCTCCCTCCACCCCACCTACATACACCCTCTTAGTCAGTCTTTCATTCTCCATTCTCTTCACATATCCAAACCACCTCAGTGTATTTCTCCTAATCTTCTCAACCACATCCACATCCACCTCACAACGTTCCTTCACTTCTTCATTCGTCAACCTGTCGCTATATGTGACTCCACATGCTCATCTCAAGTAACCCATTTCCACTGCTCTCACTCTTGACTTGTTACCCTCTAGCAAGGTCCATGCCTCGCTTCCATACGTCAGGGTAGGGATCACAATGCTATCATGCAGTGACTTCTTGACTGCCATACTCACCTCCCTATTTCTCATCACTGCTTTCAGTGAACCAACAACCTCCCTTCCTTGCTGTACCCTTTCAAGCATTTCATCCCCCAGACTTCCATCCTCACTCATCATACTACCCTAGTACTTGAATGCACTCACATTCTCCATATCCTCACCATCTAACCTCACTGTGCACTCTGTGATTTCATTCCTCTCAAACACCATAACTTTACTCATGTTTACATTGACTTTCAGATTCCTCTTCTTACTCACTGTCCCAGATTCATTCACCAAACCTTGCAACTCCCATTCATCTGCACTCAACAATACTGTATCATCAGCAAACAACAACACTGGAATAATCCACATCTCACCTTCATTCATTACAGCCACTCCCGCACCCACTGCCCTTCCCTGCACCTCTTTTACAACCCCATCCATGTATATATTAAACAGCCATGGAGACATCACACAACCCTGTTTCAGTCCCACATTCAGATCAGAGAACTCACTCAGCTCACCATCCACTCGCACAGTAGCCCTAGCTCCATCGTACATGCTCTTCACAACACTCAGCATTTTCCCCTCCACTCCATATATTCTTAATACCTTCCACATAGTCTTGCCTATCTATTCTGTCATAAGCTTCCTCCAAGTCCATGAAGGTAGCATACACTTTCTTTCCCTTCTCTAGATACTTCTCCACTAAACATCTTAGAACAAATATCTGATCTACATACCCTTTTCCCTTCCTAAATCCCCCTTGTTCTTCTCCAACTAACTCCTCTGTTATATGCCTAACCCTATCAATAAGTATTCTGCCATATATCTTTCCAGTCACACTAAGAAGGCAGATACCCTTATGGTTACCACATACTTCTCTCTCCCCATTTCCTTTATATCAAGGAACAATTATACCTGATATCCAATCCTCTGGAACCCTTCCCTCTTCCCAAGCCAATCTACACTACTTTTATATCCACTCCACAACAATCTCATCCCCATATATCAGCATTTCACCACACACTCCATCAATTCCTGGGGCCTTTCCCAGCTTGATCTTCATCATTGCTTCCACAACTTCCACCCTACTGATCTCTTCCTCCCTCCTCTCACCTCTTCTTCTCCCAGCCATTCCCCAACCACTTATACTTGCACTACTTTCACTTTCTGCATTCAGCAAATCCTCAAAGTACTCCCTCCATCTCCTCAATTTCTCTCTCTTCTCCACCAGCAGTCTATTATTCCCATCTTTCACTCCCCTACTATATCCCCTTTCACACTGTCTTACTTTCTTTTCTCCATCCAAAACAACTTCTTACTCTCCCCTCACTCTCAGATTCCTCCCAAACTCCAAAAATAAATACGGTAATTCAACATTTTACCGTCCTTAATGTAGTCTTTGTTCATAACGAGAAAAATGTGAACTGCAAACCGAATTGATATACACTCTTCTGTGGCCAGATGCTGAGCTTCTTCTAGATGAATGGTTTCTTCACTGCAGAGAGCTCACCACTGTTTTCTGTCTGAGGCATTGGTTTCAAGATCTTTTGGTATGATGTTTCATTTCTTCAGGGTTGTGTCTTTATATGATCTTTTTATCTCTTCTTCTGTGCCCCTGGGTTTTGACGTGCTGCAGGTAGTTGGCCATACAGAACCTGGTGGGGAAGGTGGTGCTCAGGCATGCACAACACGTGTCCAACCCATCTGAGCTGTTTTAGCCAGCATGGTTTCTATGCTGGTTGACTTTGACCAGCGAAGAATTTGTGAGTGAGGGATTTTATCATCTCATTTGAGTCCTAGGATGCACTGTAAGCATTGGAGTAAAAAGAACTCAAGCTGTTTGATGTGACACTGGTAAGTAGTCCAGGATTCAGCACCATATAAGAGGGTGGAGAGGCTTACAGCTGTATAAACTGTTACCTTTATCTTGATTCTCAAGTTGGTGTTTTCAAAGACTCTGGATCTGAGATGCCCAAAAGAGGCTTCATGCAAGAACTTCTGCATCAGTGTTATGTTTATCTGTGAGCACACTTCCGAGGTAGGTAAAATTCTCCACCTGTTTGACATTTTCGTCATTTATTTGAAATGCAAGAGGCTCTGCTGGGTTGTTTCTCTGAGATATTTCTGTTTTATTGACATTTATTCAGAGACCCATTACATGGTACTCATATATGCTGAAAATGATGGTGAGAGACTGTTGTAGGGCTTCTGGGGTGTGTGCAGGGACATCAGCATATTGCAGCTCTGGGAAATGAGCCATTTCAGTCTTTGATTATGCTTGAAGATGTCTGAGAATAAATAACTTACCTTCTAGATGGAACTGGATTTTCATTCCATCATCAGGGTTCATTTGGTGGTGACTGCAGTGAGACAGGTGTTGAAAATGACAGGAGCCAGGACATATCCTTGCTTTCGTTTTCATTTTTGAGGGCTCCAACATGCTTGCATGCGTCTGCCTTGGTCACCTAATGGCGGCTCTCCACGCTGCTCGATCCCTGGCAGCCTCCCTGTTCAGTATCTTAACCCTTAAGTCACACTTAATGACCTCGTCCCATGTCTTTCTCAGTCTACCCCTCCCAACCCCTCCCCCAATATTAACACCTCTCACCCTCTGTACCCAATTATCATCCCCCATCCTCTCCACATGTCTAAACCACCTCAGCCTACCTCTCCTCATCACAACATCAATACACTCCAGTCCCATCCTACCTCTCAACTCTTCCATCATAAACCCAGCCCACCCAGGCCTTGCACGCAGGGACGCACTGCACATCCACCTAATCATTGTCATTTCTGTATGTTTAAACCTGCGAATATCCT
>JAGKTI010008672.1:0-32943 GCA_018397915.1 Birgus latro
TGACGTGCATATTACCAAACAATTATATAAAAATATTTAAAGCCAAGACTAACAGGTAATGGAATATAACTGTCATCACAGTGTACATTTCGTATTAGTGAGGCCAATACATTATACATAAATACCAAATTCATCATAATATTCCTGAGAGACGTCCCGTAAATCACCCCAAGGTAGCTTGCTGTTTGGGCATGAGACTAATGAGATCATATATTAAAGCTCAGTCACTGTAAACACAAAGGGTGTTGCGGGTTTGAGTAACTACGAGGCAACGTGCCTAGTTAATGAGGATTACAATTAACCCCTTCACTATGAAAGGTCTACCCTGCAATGAAAATAATAAATGTCTGGCGGTAACTTGAATAATGCACAGATTTTTTTTTTTTTGTAAGTAGACCATGAAATAAATAATTCGTAGAGACTGCTCCTAAGTCCGGCGGTAGCAGGGATAAATACATCATTGCACTAAAGGAGTTAAAATAGGATAAGCATCAAAAAGTATATCACATAATCACAATGTTCACATGTCTAGGATTAAGCCTCTTCACGACGAGGACGTCTTAACTGAAGATATTCAAGACGTTGTATGCTCTCTATCGTAGGTGCTCTAGCACATTTTTTCTCACCCATTGTTTCCAATTTTAGGCCTTATTCTTCACCAACGTCCGTGGTCTCAGTATCAATTTGAATTCAGTTCATTTTTTCCCACAGTCCGTATCCCTTCTAGCCGTGTTCCTCACTGAACCCCAAATCTCTCCCTCTACCGAAATATGCCTATTTTGTTTTCCTGGTTACCATCTCCTCACAGATTTCCTTAACAGGGGAGGCACCTGTTATATCAAATCTGAATTTGCAGTTGACACTGTTTTAAACTTCAGTTCAACTAATTTTGATTACTCACTGTATAAACTAAATTGTCTAAATACTACCAAATATAACTGTGTAGTCTATTGCTCCCTCAATGCTTCTACAGAACTCAGTGTATTTGACTCCATATCCACACAGTTGAGTAACCTTAACCTTACCCTTAGGACCGAAATTACCATTTTAGGTGATTTTAACATACATAATGTAGAATGGCTATTGTACTCTGGCAGGACTGACGATACAGGTCTAGAATGCGATCTGTTTGCAGGATCATTTAATCTCACGCAGTTGGTAAAGCAACCAACCAGAATACCAGCTAATCCTGACCATAACGCCCATCTCTTGGATCTATTCCTGACAAATAATCCAGATCAATACAGGAGAGAAGTACTGTCACCACTTGGATCCTCTGACCACAGTCTCATCAGAGCCTCATTAGTTGGCTCCCCTCACCCCCCCCCCCCCCTCCCATTCTGAACCTGTCAGGGTGACCTGATGGCACTTTGACAGGGCAAACTGGGATGGATTTAGATATCTTGCTGATATTCCATGGCAGGCTTTCTTCTCAAGTGATATCAGTTCTACCCAGTCCCATATTAATGACTTAATACAAGCTGGTATGGATTTATTCATACCAAATCAACAGTTCACTAAAAGATCTAACTCTCCAAAATGGTTTGATAGCAACTGTGCCAGAGCAACGACCCAAAAGTCATTAGCATATAACTTACTTAAAATCAAAAACATCTGAATCACTCTGTCATTTTAAAATTGCTAGAAAGCATGCAAAAGCAGCAATAGATCTCGCTAAATCAAACTTTCTTCAAAACCAAGCATCAAAACTACTTAACAATCCTAATGACGATATAATATTCTGGTCAACTCTCAGTTCTTTCAATAATAACTTTAACAAGTCATCACCCACTCCCCAACTGAAATCTTCAGACGGTAACATTACAAAAGACCTGCGTGGTAAAGCGAGTATCCTTGCCAGTACATTTGCCAGAAATTCAACCTCAGAGGATGTCAGCCAGAACGCCCAACGTCCCTGTTCTAGAACCTGACTCCCGAAATTGTTCCACTTAAAATACAGATTAGATATTTAAATTCCATTCTAGACAATTTACCAACCAACAAAGCTCCAGGCCCAGATGGAATTCCTCCAATGATTAGAAAAAGTCCAGAACTTGCCTCTCTTCTAGCTAAATTGTTCAGACTATGCATATATACTTCTTAATTCCCTAATTCATGGAAAGAAGCCAATATCCACACAATTCCAAAGAAAGGAAGTTCCTCTGGTCACTCTGATTACAGACCAATAGCTATCACGTCTTCTCTAGGTAAAGTATTTGAAGCTGAAATTAATAAGCACATACTTAAACACTTTGAATATAACAACGTAAGGAGTGGGAGACAATATGGTTATCGCCACAAAAGATCCACCATTGACATATTCAATCTCCTGACACAAACGAGTACCATCCATCAATCAATTGACCAACATGCAGAAACTCATGCAGTAGCCCTTGATATTTCTAAAGTTTTCGACAGAGTGTGGTACTTTTCCCTGCTATCCAAATTCCCTTGCTATGGATTGACGCCTTTTGTTTCTCTTCTTTCCTCATATCTCAGTGACAGACAAAGAAAAGTAAAAGTAGATGATGTATATCCCAATTTCCACCCAATTAACACTGGTGTGTCACAAGGATCAGATCTGGCACCAACCCCATTCCTAGTTCATATTAATGATCTCTTATCTGTCACCCACAATTCTATCCATTCATATACAGATGACTCAACACTTCACAGTTCATTCAGACTCAAACACCCATTCACAAAGTTGAATACCTCTAACTCTCAACTCAGTGCAGCCATCTCCATAAATCAAGACTTATCTAAGATCACTGAATGGGGACAAAATAACCCTGTCTCATTTAATGCTAGTAAAATTCACCAAAGGGTTGGTGGCGAACTGAAAGAACGAAAGGTAGTGATTGATTATCTGTGTGTGGATGATTGAATAAGAAGGTGTGTAATGAATGAAAGGGCATATAGTGGTTGGGGGAGTGGACTTTCTGACCACTACTTGATGGTGGTGAAAGTCAAGGTTCAAATGAAATGGAAGAATAGAAGAATGGAAGGACAGGAAGAAGTAGTTCATACAAGGAGGGTAGAAAGGTTACAAGAAGATGGAAAAAAGGCAGAATATAAAAGAGAAGTGGAGGAGCGATTGGGTAAATATGATTTCGAGCAGATGGAGGACATGGAAAGTGCGTGCAAGATATTCACAGAAGAAATCTATGCAGCATGTGAGGTGGTGTGTTGGGTAAAGAGAAGACGAAAGGGGATGCAAGAAACAGCATGGTGGAATGAAGAGGTGAGACATGCTGAGACACAAAAGAAAGCATATAGTGTATGGATGAGAAACAAGTGTGGAGGAAGTTTAGAGATGGAAGAAAGAGTTATACTTAAAGATGAATAGAGAGGTGAAAAGATTAGTAAGAGAGAGTAAGAAGAGAGTGGATGAGGAATTTGGAAGGAATTTGAGTGTAACGTGGAGGGAATATAAGAAAATGTTCTGGAAAGAGGTAAAGAGAGCTAGGCAGGGTGTTAAAGAAGTTAGTCGGGCAGTGAAAGACAAAAATGGTAGATTACTGGCCGAGAAGGAAGAAAAAGTGAGCAGATGAAAAGAACACTTTAAGGATTTGTTGAACACGGAGAATGAAAGTAATGCGAGTATAGCCTAAGTGGCTGGGCAATGGCTGGGAAAATGAGGGATGTGAGAAGAGAGAAAGAAATTAGAAGGATGGAAGCTGTGGAAACAATGAAGAAAGTCACAATGGGGAAAGCCCCAGGAATTGATGGAGTTTGTGGTGAAATGATGAAGCATGCGCGAGAGATAGTAGTAGAATGGATGTGGAAGATGTGCAGATTGGGCTGGGAGGAAGGTAAAATTCCGGTGGATTGGAAGTTAGGTATAATTATTACCCTGTACCAAGGGAAAGGGGAAAAAGAAGTGTGTGGTAATCATAGGGGCATTTGTCTTCTCAGTGTAATAGGAAAAGTATATGGTAGGACACTTACTGACAGAGTTAGGGAAATAACAGAGGAATTAGCAGAGAAGAACAGGTAGGTTTTAGGAAAGAAAGAGGTTGTGTAGATCAGATATTCATTCTTAAGTCTTTAGTGGAAAAGTTTCTAGAGAAGGGAAAGAATTTGTACGTGGCCTTCATGTATTTGGAGAAAGCAGATGACAGAGTGGTTAGACAAGGATTGTCGAAAGTGTTAAGAATATTTGGAGTAAATAGGAAGTTGCTGAACGCTGTGGAAAGCATGTATGAGAGTACTATGGCTGCAGTGCGTGTGGACAGTCAACTGAGTGTATTTTTCTATTTGAAGGTTGTATTGAAACAAGGATGTGTCATGTCTCCATGGTTGTTCAGTCTGTACATGGAAGGGGTTAAAAAAAAGATAAAGGTAGGACAGTGGATGTTGAAGCGGCCTAATGAGAGACAGCAGCGTTTGGAAACTCCCTGTACTGTTGTTTGCAGATGATACTGTGTTGTTAAGTGAAGAAAGGGGAATTGCAAGGCTTGATGAATGAGTTTGGGAGAGTGTGTAAGAAACGGAATCTAAAGGTGAATGTAGGGAAGAGTAAAGTTATGGTCTTCGAGAGAAATTAAGTTACTGAATGTAGAGTGAGGTTGGATGAGGAGGAAATGAAAAATGAGAGTGTGTTTAAGTACCTGGGTAGTGTGATGAGTAAGGATGGAAATTTAGAGGGTGAAGTGCTTGAAAGGCTACAACAAGGAAGGAAAGATTGCTGGTTCTTTGAAAACAGTGATAATAGACCGAGAAGTGAGCATGGAAGTGAAACAGTTACTGCATAATAGTATTGTGGTACCAACTCTAGCGTATGGAAGTGAAGATTGGACCTTGTTGGAGTGACGCAAGTCAAGAGTGAGACCAATGGAATGATTTTTTTGACAGGAGCATGTGGAGTCACATGGAGTGAGAGAGTATGACAAATGAGGAAATGAAAAAGCGTTGTGGTGTGGATGTGGATGTGATAGGAATCGTTAGGAGGAACACATTGAGGTGGTTTGGCCGTGTGGAGAGTATGGAGAGCGAGAGATTGACGAGGAGAGTGTATGTGAGTGAGGTGGAGGGGAGGGGGGAGAGGGAGCGGGAGACCAAGGATGAGATGGAGGGATGGAGTGGAGAGCTAGGTTATATGAGAGAGGGGGGGGGGGGGGTGAGCTGGGAGCAAGGCAGTGAAATAGTTGTGGACAGGGCGACGTGGAGGAGTTTTGTTTGTGGTCCACCCTTACGAGATTAAGGCGTCTGGCAATAGACAGATAGATAAAAAATCAAGTATATATAATTTACTAATAGACAGATATTGCCAGATTCGTATATACCTTCAGTGCTACTAATATTCCCATCTCCAAAAGTATTGAAATTGTCGATGTTTCACTTAACAATGCTCTCAGCTGGACCTCTCATGTCAGATCACTTGCTAAAACTGCCTCAAAGAAACTTTGTTGTACATAGTCCGCAACCTCTTCACTGACGAGCAGTTAGCAATAATCTTAAAGTCATGTGAGCTCTCAGCTAGAACATTGCTCACGTTTGTGGTATAGATGTGGAGAGGTTGCACTAAAACAACTAGACAAAATTTAGAACAAAGCTGTAAAAATTATTAATACCCCTGCTATTACAAATAAACTACCTTCCCTACAAGTAAGAAGGAACGTTACCTCCTCCTCATTATTTTACAGATATTTTTATGACAAATGCTCGGACGAAGTTGCATCTATTGTGCCACCCCTCCCTCGTGCTACTCTGGCATCTGGTAACGTTCATGACTGGAATGTCACAAAGCCATTTTGAAGAACTTCCGCCTATCAGAATTCTTTTATTCCCAGAACTGTATCTCTCTGAAACTCGCTTCTCCCGAGTTGTTTCCCCGCAAACTTCAACCTACAGCTGTTGAAGTCCAACTGTCACAGATTTTTTATGAATGGAGGACGCCAGTAATCTGGTGTAGGGATCACTTTTTTTTTATTCATTTGTTTTTCTTTTCTTCTGTTCTGTTATATAAAGAAAATCTTTTATGCTCTTCATGTCTTTCTGATTTTTTTTTTTTTAATGCAAGGAAGAAGGAATCAAAGGTCACGGGCCCGCATACTGTTCCTTCCAAGAAAAAGCAAAAACAATACAAAAGAGCCAAATTCAAGATCTGGTCATTTCGAGATGCCTGGACACACTGCGTTTGAAAGACTGGAGATCATAGGAAGTAGGAAGTACAGACAGAGGAAGACAGTTCCAGAGTTGACCAGTTGCATAAATGAAGGACTGGGAGTAACGGTTAACTCTTGCATTAGAGAGTTGGACAGAAAGGGGATGAGAGTTTGTTGCTAGACGGGTACTACGTGCCCGTCGTAGAGGTGGAGGGATGCAAGCAGACAGTTCAGAGGAACAGTGACCGTTGAAGTAGCGATAGAAGAGAGATAAAGATGCAACAGTGCGGCGAAGAGACAAAGGTTGAAGGGAATCAGTAAGAGGAGGAGGGTTAATGAGACGAAAAGCTTTTGACTCCACCCTATTGAGAAGAGCTGCATGTGGGGAGCCTCCCCACAAATGAGAGTTGTACTCCATACACGGGCGAATAAAACCCGTGTACAAGGTCAACAACTGTGCAGGGGTAAAGAAAGTTCGGAATCGGCTCATATGAACGTATTAATGTGCTTTTCAAAGAATTCAGCCTTTAAGAAAAGAGGTGTTCGTGTGCTTCCTAAGGTGTCGAGAATACGCATCTTTCACTCTATTTAGACGATTTTTTTTTTATTATTATCAACTTAGATTACTGTAGTAATGAAGGGACTGATTTAGCCTACATCTAATGTAGTCTTTCTAGTTCGAAGTGTCTCGTAATTGAATAATACTGTTCAAGGGAAGCATGAATAAGATACAAAAAAAGTCATCTGACTAAAGAAGTTAACAGTTACTGCACTCTGCTATTTTGGACGTAACTCCTATACTGTGATGATGTTTTATTTTATTTTACCACATAGACGATCTTCTGCAACTCTTCGGTCCTCTACCCTTGAACAGGTTATGGAAAGTACAGCTAACCGCTTCAGAAATAAAAGCCTAGCCTACATGCAATCAGATAACAGATAAAATACTCTTACACCATCGTAATGGAAGCAATGAAGAGAGTCAAAATGGGGAAAGCCCCAGAAATTGATGGAGTGTGTGGTGAAAAGCTGAAGCATCGAGGAGATAGTAGTAGAACTAACAGGGAAGATGTGCAGATTGTCCTGGTAGTAAGGAAGAGTCCCGGAGTATTGGAAGTCAGGTACAATTATTCCCCTGTACAAAGGAAAAGAAGAAAAAGAAATGTTTGGTAATCATAGGGGTATTTGTCTTCGTGGTGTAAAAGGCAAAGCATATGGTAGGCTACTATCGACAGAGTTAGGGAAATGACAGTGGAATTAGTTGGAGAAGAACATAAAGGTTTTAGGAAGGGAAAGAGTTGTGTAGATCATATATTCACCCTTAAGTCTTTAGTGGAAATGTTTCTAGAGAAGAGGAAAAAGTTGTATGCGGCCTTCATGGATTTAGAGAAAGCATATGACAGAGTGCATTGACAAGGAATGTGGAAAATATTTAGACTGTAAGGAGTAAATGGGAAGTAGTTGAATGCCGTGAAGAGTATGTATGGGGGTGCTAGGGCTGCTGTGCGTGTGGACAGTGAATTGAGTGAATTTTTCCATCTGAATGTTGGTTTGAAATAGGGATGTGTTATGTCTTCATGGCTGTTTAATCTGTATAGTGATGGGGTTATAAAAATAAAAGAGCTATAAGGTAAAGCAGTGGATGTTGGAGTGGCCTTAATGAGAAAGAGCAGCGTTTGGAAGCTTCCTTACTGTTGTCTGCTGATGACAGTGATCGCTAATGTTAAGTGAAGACGAAGGAGAACTGCAAGGCTTGGTGATGAGTTTGGGAGAGGGTGCAAGAAACGTAATCTAAAGATGAATGTAAGAAAGAGTAAAATTATGGTCTCTCTCCTAGGGAAATGAGGTCACTGAATGAACATTGGGGTTGGATGATGAGGAAATGGAAAATGAGAGTGCATTTAAGTACTTGGGCAGTGTGATGAATAAGGATGGATATATGGAGGATGAAGTGCTTGAGAGGGTACAACAAGGACGAAAGGATGATGTTTTTTGAAAACAGTGATCCGAAATAAGAAAGTGAGCATAGAAGTAAAAAGTTGCTGCATGGAAGTATTGTGATACCGTACTAATTCTAACCTCTGGAAGTGAAACTTGGACCTTGCTTGAAGGACATAAGTCAAGAGTGAGAGCTGTGGAAACGAGTCATCTGAGAGGAGCATGTGGAGTTTCATGGAGACAGTCTGACAAATGGGAAAGTGAAGAAGCGTTATGGTTTGAAAGTGGAAATGATAGAAAGTGAGGTGGTTTTGGGATGTGAAGAGGATAGACAGCGAGAGACTAACGAGGAGAATGTCTATGAATGAAGTGGAGGGGGGAGAGGGAGGGGGAGGCCGAGGATGAGATGGAGGGATGGAGTGGTATACGAGAGAGGAGTGTTTGAGCTACGAGGAGGGCAGTGAAATGGCGGGGGGACAGGGCGACCTGGTGGCGATTTGTTTGTGGTCACCCCTTACGGGATTGAGGCGTCTGGCAATAGATACATAGACAGACCATCGAGGTATTGAGATTATCATAGACCTTTATATAAAACTTCAAAAATAAATAATTGGATCAGTATTACTTCATTCAGTGTCTTATATTTTTACTATACGTATTTTCTGATACTGTTTAGCTTAGGAGATAATTTCGAACTGGAAAAGTTATATACAGTCTTCGATAACCATTTCTCTACTAGTTCTCCCTCCTAATCTGAACAAAATCACCAGATAGCTAAAAGAAAAAAGTTATCGGTCTGAATGGGTTAAGCAGAAAGCAGTTAGTAAACTTTCTGTGCTGTTTGTTTGTCTCGTTTTTTCCTTGTCCCACACAACTTTTTATATTTCATTATGATATCATTGTTCAGTCGAATGGTTTTATTTTATTTATGAAAGACCTCACTAGGAGAGGCTATACCTAACCCCATGCATTTGGAAATGTCATTTCTAAGCTGAATAAAATTGTTTTAATTATCAGAATAAACCAGAAGCCAGCTTCACCACGAGAGAAAAACTGTCATCCTACCATTCCTGCTTTCCAGTATGTTTTCCTCTTCATAATATCGGTTACAACTTCATTTCCCTCGCTGTTCTCCACGACCAACAATCTCTCCAACGCCCTTCCACTTTTCCACAATAGTTCTCTCACACCATTCATCTCATCAACAGCCCTACTCTCCTCCTACCACACAATCACCTTTCCACTCATCTCTCTCAATCCTAGCTCCATCAGTCGTCCACGTTCCCAGCTCAATTTTTTGCCAGTAATCTCTCCAACACTTCTCCCTTCCCAACCTTCTTTCCAAAAGTCCTACCCTTGTTCTTGGCAGTACAATACTTTTCTACATACTATTTTTCCAACAGTTCTCTTCCAGCACCAATATCTCCACCAATTTTCTTCTCTCACGTATCTTCCCAGCACTACTCTCCTTCCATTCATCTCTCCATCAGTTCTCTCCTCCAAAATATCTCGCTATCAATTCTCCCCTCCATACTATCTCATCAAAAGTCCTTTTCTGCCACCTCTCTGTTCACCAGTTTTTTCCTCTCAGCTACCGATATCTCCCCAAGAGTTCTCTCCTCCCACCTCTCTCTCTCTCTCTCTCTCTCTCCATCACTTAGCTCTTCCTGGTTATCTCCAGCAGTTCTTTCCTCCCATCTCCAGCTGTTCTTTTCCTCCCAACTATATCTCAAACTGTCCTCTCTTTGCAGCTGTCTCTCCAACGGTCCTCCTGCTTTCGAACTATCTCTCCAACAGCCTTTCTCGCATCCTGTCTCCTTATCAGCTCTTTTCTTTACTATATGCTACACCCCCCCTTCCTTCTCAACTATCTCTCCAACATTTCAACATCAGCTACTGCAGATCTCATACTGGAAGTAGGTTTGGCACTGAATTATAGTCTAGTTCTCCTCTTCTGTTAACTAACTCTCCAACCGTTCTCCTGTACTCTTAACTAAATCGCCAGCCGTTCTCCTTCCCTTTTAACTAACTCTACACTCGTTCTCCTTGCCTTCTAACTCTCCACCCGTTCTCTTTTCCTCTTAGCTAAGTCCCCAAACGTTCTCCTTTCCTCTTAAGTAACTCTCCAACCGTTTTCCCTTCATCTTAACTAACTCCAACCGTGCTCCTTTCCTCTTAACTCTCCAACCTTTTTCCATTTAACAAACTCTCCAATCTTTCTCAATTTGACAAACCAGCCATTTAACAGTCTCCGGCCGTTCTCATTTTAACAGACTCCAACCGTTCTCCTTTTAAAAAACTCACAACGTTTTTCTTTTAACAGACTCCAACGTTCTCCTTTTAACAAGCTCCCAAACCGTTCTCCTTTAAACAAACTCGAACCGTTCTCCTTTCCTCCTAACACTCCACCCGTTCTCCTTTTTCCTTGAGCAAGTTTCCAACCGTTATCCTTTCTTCTTAACTGACTCTCACTTTCCAACAGCTCTCAGCTCCCCCACCATCACCTCTCCACTCACACCCTCAAACAGCCTCTCCTTCCAATTCACTGATGCTAAGAATCCCAGGAACTTGTCTAATAACCGTCTCTGCTCTCTTCTTCCTGCAGCTCAGTTTCATGAGGTGCCTTCCCCGCTAACGATCCGCCTGCTGCTCGTTGTTAAATGCATCAGTGACCTGTAATGACAGCCAGTTTCCTGCTTTTCTGTGATTTCTTTCATGAGGTTGTTCATGCGTGTCTGTTTCTATTATTGCTCGTGGGTTTGTATACTCGTATGTCTGTTTAGGTATGAATGTATGTTTGACTGTTCAGTTTAGCTGTGATACGCGCATACTTCATTCACATTATGTGCTTTAGGTGCCACCTCTTTTCATTAAAAAATTACCCTTATGTAAAAGTCTTTGCTATCTATTCATAATCGATTCGTCAGTGAGTACATTTTTTTTAGTATACTGTATGTGTATGAATGAAACATTAAAATACTTTATTATTATTAAACTAATGCATACTATATTTTTCATAAATGCCAAGTACTTTTTATGGCACGTGGATTCGGCCGGTGAGTAATTTAAAATGGCTCCACATGCACTTATGGCTAATTCAGTGATCAGTCATTTAGCGCACTCGCTGTAATGGGTCAGTAACCTGCTATAACACAAACCATCATAAAAAAGGATCAGCAGCCCTGTTTTTTTCCGGCCGCATGCGGATGGAAAGATTATATTTAGGTCGGCAGAGCGACGTCCAAAATTCAGAGACTGCAACCATTTAACTTGTTATGATTACGACCATTTTTGATGAAACAGAGTTCAGGGACAAAAAATTTAGAGACCCAAGTAAAGGGGGAATAAATCTGGAAAATAGAGTTCTACATATTTAATACCCGGTATATTCGAAAACTTTATGTTTTCAATGTGTTGTTTCAGTTGGACTCAGTTGTATGTCTGAAACATCTTGTTTACTTAATTACTGCTACCGGGTAGTATTTTTATATTGCGTAGCTAGTTGGCATGGATCTGAATCCACTGCTTATTTATATCAATTATTCAGCCACCGGAAAAACTTTGCTTACTATATACCGAATTCACGGGGTAAAAAAAGCCTTTCTTATCAGCTGGTAATTAACCAATTTGCGCCCAGCGTCCTCAGTGAAGGACGGAGCTGTACAATTTCAAAAATTAATAAAGGGGGGAACCCCGGAGTTGGGACCTACAAGCTTCGCGACTATGAGCCGATAGTCGGAGGGCGGTATGCCTAGTAACCTTCCAGCACAATCCCTCACACAGGAAACATGAATAAAAGAAGGAAGTCTGTCACACACTCAGTTTCGGAAGGTACTGACTAATTCCAGTTTTATTTAACGTATCGTAATTTTTCACCCTCTTCAATAAAGTAACGCTATTTATATCTTATTTTCACCTATATATCATTATAAAGAATTCAGTTTAGGAGAGACTATTCGAACTGGAAGATCAAGATACCTTTGTTAACTCGTTCAGTCCTCCAGGACTTGATCTGAGGTAAGTAAAATCACCTGATGTTAATAAGAAGAAATCACATAATACATCATAGGACTAAATGATTTAAAGGGTTTGATTTAGCCTGCCATCCGGCAACTGAAATGTAAACTTCCTCTACAACAGACAGTATTTTTACGAATGTTTTACATAGTATTTTCGCACCGCTCCGTCAGATTACACTAATTTGCTGGAAAAAGAAAATGCGTTGAATACATAAATTAAAAAAAAAAAAAAATACTTCCACTATTTTGACGGTCCATCCAATCTTGCTGAATGCACCACTGACATAATTTGCCAGCCTACAGTGTGGGGCAGCTGCGGCCAATTACCGATTGCTTTCCAGTAACGTGAACAAAATTTATATGAAGTCTGTGGACCCCTACTTAAACAGCGGCATGGCTTTTAACTCTGTCGTATTAATGGGGAGTTGCGAGGAGATGACGTGCAAATGTGTTTCGTATATAGAGATTACCAGTGAAAAGAGCTACCAGCGCCAGAGAAGAAACTAATTAATTTAATGATAAAAACGAAAAAGAACAGTGACAGAAAAGATCAGTATAAGGTCGTGAAGCAGACACCACACAAAAAGGGGTGAATTACCCGAACTAGGACCAATGGACCTCTGCTGGGCAAGGACAGATCCTTGGAGAGACTGCCACATCTCACGAGAAATATGCTACCCTAGTGAAAGCTCGAACTGCCAACCCTAAGTTTGTGAAGAGCGAGCACTACCACTGAGATATCCTGGCTCCTAGATCAAAAAACAGGGCGAAAACCGTGTAACTTCAGCAACTCTGAGGGAAGTATCAGAAGCAAGAAAAATTACATACGAACGGAAGTCCTAAAAGTATGCAAATAAGACATGGTACAAATGGTAATAAGAATTCTGTCAGTCCCTAAATCACGTCTCATTGATTCACTGAACATTTAAACTAGACCTGGCTGAAAATGTCAAAAACCTCCAGAGAAATATGGGAATTATCATAATGTTTGTGCTCATTTTGAAAATAAAGTTACTGAGAAAGCGGCTGATGTATGGTAGGTACGGGTATTTGCTTCCTGGCCTACAGTCTTCTAAACACAGGTTTTCATATTACCGCAACACACATCATCACAGTATTATTTTGAACATGGAGATAAACACAACAGGTCAGTTTCTAGCTGGTAACTGTATTGTTTTATCATCTCGATCTCTTGGTGGCAAAGGATTTGGCCAGTGTAATGCACATACTTTCTAATTGGATGTACAATTAGTATGGTACCGTACGGGCCAACAGGGGGGGTAATCGCGCCAGTAGGGGGTATTTGCGCCAACTACCTGATAGCGTACATTATAAGAGTGGTTGCAAAAACATGTAGTAATTATTAAAATACAATCACTTGGAATTATTCGCTATTCATTGTCCTACATAATCTCCAGATTTCATCATGTTACATGATTGCTACCGTATGTACTCTTTTGAAAGCAAAATGTTTGTCAGTTCTGCGAGGCAGGATGGTATAATTTTCAGCACCTTGCCCTATATCACTGAGCGAGACTCAACCTGTGTGTGTGTGTGTGTGTGTGTGTGTGTGTGTGTGTGTGTGTGTGTGTGTGTGTGTGTGTTTTAACTCTTCCTAAGCAATTTGATGGATTTGAATGATACCTCACAGGTGAGTTCGTCTGGTTATTGGAAAGGTCTTCCACTATACACAATACTCCAGCCATGATTTTTAGGGGGGATTAGCTCCCCTCAAGATTTAAAATTCTGAAAGTAGTGATTGAAGGGCAGATATGCCTTTGATATCTATGTACATGTACAATGAACTCTCATCCGTAATGCGATATTTGAGAAGCGTGACCCCCCCCCCAATGATTCTAGGGGGGTCAGTCCCCTGTCAAGTATGGTATAAACGACAAGAAATAAGAGAAAGATTTAAACCAAACTTCCCAGGGAAGTTCGTCTGGTTACTCCGAAGCCCTTCCACTTTATGCAGTACAGTTTTCCGGCCATGTTTTTTTAGGTTAGACCCGCTCGCCAATTAAAAATTCTCAGAAATGGTGAAAGTAGGGCAGATATGGCTTTGATATCTCAGTACATGTTGTACAATGGACTCTCATCCGTAATGCAATACTTGGGGAGCGTGACTCCTCAGTGGTTCTTGAAGGGGATCAAAAAGTAAGAATGATCAGAAATAGGGGAATGTGAACACATGGATTTTCACGAAACTGGCATACACATCGCAGGATAGGATAGGCAATTTCCGTGTTTTGTATGACTACACAGAAAACTGCTCAGCTACTTGGTCACCGTTTTATAATAAAAATATTTGCTGCAAACGCTAAGACTTGGTGGTAAATGAATAAAGCTGCCTGCATACTTCGAAATGCAGTCAGTAACTGTGGACAGTATAAGGTATGTTATGGCAATCATTTGAAGTTACAGCTTTATGCATATTGCATGTAGTCCCTTACATGCAACAATGGGGTAACTGCGCCCAGGTTTTATGGGGCAATCGCGACCATGATAGTAATGCACGTAATGGTGATAATTGTTGCGAACATAATTTAACACAATGAAAAACGACTAGCTAGTGTGCCTCCTTCATTTGCAGGGAAATTCAAGCAGTAACCAATAAGATGGTGCGAACTTGCAAGTCCAGACTGCGGGATGAAAATGGCTGACCATGTTCTAGTGCACTACCGTACCAGGCGGAGGGCATGGCAAAGACTATCATTAACACAGGTGTGTTACACAACTTGAGTGATACAGAAAATAATGCATGAGATGTTCCATTTTTCCGTAAAACAGAGTAACAGAAAGTGTGGCCTGTGTTTCTTATTATTAAGGATACTGACCAGATATTGGTCCCACATCTAGCCTAGGGAGCAGATTTACGAAATCTTACTGTACGCTAAATTTTGTACTCTTTGATGCTGTCGATACATTTTCATTAGATTTAACACAGAGTTTGTTTAGTCAATGCTACATTATTTTAAAATATTTCACAATGTTCTGTTCTCAGCACTGAATAATTTTCTAACATCTCATAATGTTCTGCTCTCAACTGTGTTTAATATTTGTCTGAAGGTTTAATTGTCATTAGCAAAGAGCCCCTTAGCGCGAAAATACACTCATTTAAAAAAGAGTAGCGTGATTGTCCCCAGATAGTTGGCAAATGCGTCATCTTTTTTTCTGATATATCAGTGAAGCTATTACTGTATTTTGTGCAGTAACTCTGTTCTCTCTGTTTGATTTACTCATATATATACTTACAACCTGAGCCATTAAAATGAGGCAAATCACTTGTAGTTTCCCTGACATTAACAATTAATGTAAAAAGCAGCAAAATACTGGAGCGATTATACCACTGTACGGCATCTAATATTGCACAAGAAGTTATTCTGATTTCTGGTTTGTATTCTCTATTGCGGTAGCCTATCCGTAAAACAGTTTAATTTTACTGGTAACTTTCTGACTTAGTCACGGGCGTTCCAGTTTCTGTGAATGTGATGTATTGCACAAGTTTATTTACTGAATAATATGTCAGAACTTTGCGTTTGGCTTGATGAATCACAGCCAACATTTTATCATGGCACGAGCTGTACAAACATTAAGTAATTGCTCGTATTTTCAATAGCACGCTGTGTTTCACGCTTATTTTACAGTGTTGTGGAATTGTTTCAGCACAATTAAAACAGATGTATAGTAATTTCCAGAGCAGGCATGAACAGGAAGTCGGTGCCAGGACTACTCTACTTGGCGATGGAGATTTCGCAGCATCTTCCTCATTAGTTTATTTAGCATAACGTACGTTTTTACCATCTGGTACGTTGCTGAGGGAAACTATGTTGACATTATCAAAATGCAGTGTGAAAATAAATCGCTAGGAAGGTGCTACGAAATCTATGCTGTTACGATCAGTGTCCGCGTCTCTCTCTTGCGTTGTTGATCAAACCCAGCTGACTGACGTAAATACCATCCACAAGCACCGAGTCCGTATCAGTCTCTTCTTGTTACTGTTGGCCTTTGATTGGTGGTCGGTGGCATTTTATCCTTTATCATGACGTCATCGCTTGTACTGCTATAGTCCTTAGTTCCTTTACACCGTTTCGAAACTTCCTGTTTTAATCATCAGTGATGAAATGGGGAAAATCTCACTCTACTGGTTCAGAATTCCTAAAGTGCAGAGAACCCCTCACGTAAAAACTTTGTTAAAAAATTAATGACAGGTAATGAACAGCTTTTGGACCCTTAGTGCGTCACTACTCAACTGAACTGATGTTACAACATCCTTCAAATATTGCAGCGGTTTCACTACCATCACATTGCTTCAGCATGTATGAAACAGGACTAATATACATAAAAACAGATGTACGGTTTTATACAAATAGCTGCTGGAAGTAATTTCCATGTATAAAAAAAAGGTTGTTCTCTGATATACTACTGGTTTACCAAGTTATATACACTTTTAAGAAATCACCCATGAGTTCTTTCCTGACTTCCACAAATCCCCATAAAGGATATGGCAAATGGATGAAGAGTAAGCTCGTAGGCCAAGAGCTATTCATTCTCAGCACTCGTTCAAAAACATATGCAGCTAAATGAGAAACTTGGATCTGCTACTGCATCTTGACCCCTGGTAGTGAAGATTTCACTCAAGATTCTGTCAGTTTCACTCAGTCATTACGGTGGAGAGCGCTGTCAGTGAATCTCTTTACACTAATTTGATGCTAATGCATAGCACACTGTTACAGTAACATCAAAGTCATCTGATACACCTGCAGTAATTCCAGTCGAGACCCTAGATGATGTAGTCCATATTAACTAAATGATGGGTGTGCCTTTCATCGCAATAAAGACAGAATGATCCAGTATCATGTATATGATTGTAAGGGCGCACGGATCATTGCTGCTCCCGAGTTCCAGTTTGCACCCTTGCGACCTGTTCCATTGCTTTACTGGGTTTTAAGTGGTTTCCCAAACTGTACTATGTCTGGTTATAGGTATACATAATAGAATCGATAGCCGTCATATGAGAGGCTCCGTCTACACTGTATGTCTTTTTCATTCCCGTGTCAAAATAAGAATCTTACATTATTTCATTTCGGTATATTTGTACTGATTTTTCCGAAAAAAAAAAAATAGAATGTCTTTGCTGTTATTATTTAAAAGTCATCTGCTCCTACTCAAGGATTAAGTTTCAGGAAAATTGTTTCCCCATACAAGGCTTGAGACTGTACAGGGTTGAGTTTTGGGTATAGTTTAGTTTCCATTAAAAGAGGCACAGTTCTGTACGCATACTTAACTGCATGTGTCGATACTTTAAATCCTTACAATGAAATACCTTTACAGTAAGTAACTGTCTTGTTTTCCCGTCGTATTTATATCTCACACAACACAGAGTGCAATACTACTGCAACGAACTACTCTCATCCAGACGTAAAAATATACACAAAAAAACACGTACAACACATACCAAGCCACATCACATTTGCAGAACCAGAATTCCAGCGCCATATCCCACATTACCCTATGTCAGAACCCATGCATCTGACACACCCTGTATTCCGCACCGCATACCCTCCACTACATTTACATAACGTCATTACTAGGCTAAACCACCTCACATCGACACATACCACAACATCACCACGCCACATCGTTTCTTTGTATTACACCCACATCACTGTGCACATGAGGGCAGCCATTTGATTCAGCTAATGGTAACGAGCACCTGAGCGGGTACAAGTTCTACCTGGTCAGGCGGCATGGTCCTGTGATGTGTAAAAAAAAAAAAGTTTCACATTTAACTCATCATTCACCTTCCCTGTACATTAAGAGTTACAAAGGCATCGTGGACTCGCTTTTTCAAACATATGTACTGTACACCATCCCTGCTCTGATAAACTTACTCCTCATATGTTGGCAATATGTGGATAGTACGCTTTCTTCTACATCTTCGTGGATGCCGACAAACATTGACTTGTTAATTATGTGAGCAACACTGCTGAGGCGGTACTTGTTAACTAGGTCCATTTTCTGGTGGAATGAGGTGACAAAAGGCTCCAGTAAAATTATATGGGCCGTACCGCCGTACCAATGCCGCTGCTGCACTTCCACGACCAAAGGTGTATAATTTTAATCTGTCCAGAATATCTACTTGCACTTAAGCAAACAGGATATAAAAAACAACTTAACAGTAACATGCTAATACAGAGAATAAACAAACCTTACGTCAGTAGGCAAGTGTCACACACTGTGACGAATATCCAGCTTTTTTTTTTTTAATCAAAATTTGAATGTTAAATGTGATAATTTCATAAGCAGTAAGCAAATTATGGTTACAAAACATTTTGGGAAGCTGGTCGTACTACCAGAATATTATATATTCAAATTAGCCTCCAGTAGGATTTATTTCCCCCTTGCGGTATTGTGCCATTTTAATTATATATCATGGCTATATTACTTTGTGTCATTTTAATACAGCAAGCAACCATATAATTCACTGGCTCGAGCATTTAATAAGCTATAACATGTACCGGTATACAGTATATTCCATTCAACCAGCAACCCCTGAATACGTTAAATATCCATTTATGGTATACAGTTCTACGCATCACATAATTCTTGGAATATTCAATGTCTTTCCTTCGGCCATTTAGCTAAGAGACAAATGCCGTTAAGCAGGTTAAAAAGATGTAAATGATTTTCATTTTCTCGTACTGACATTGACTGGAATTCATATAGGCCTATTCACACGTGACAACCGCGAAATCCAGCCTAACCGTATAAGCCGCTGGAAATGTAGGGTTAATAGTAACTGCACACGTCCTAGCACCGACCGCCCCTCAGCTGACCACATTTTTTACCTTTAACACAGTTCTTAAATCTATCTTCATCAATACGAGGGTAAAATAGTACAATGAAAATGTAAAACCAGTATACTGTATGTAACAACGGATGTGCATAATTACAGTCAGTATTTCAAGTCCCAGGAAATCACCCAATGACCTACTGCTCAGAAAGACGAATTCGATTACATACCTTTATCCAAGCTGTTTTTCTTTTCTTGTTCCCTTGTTCTGGTGGTTCTTGGCACTCGGACTGGTGTCACTATTGCGATAACCGAGCGAGCCACTAATAATTCATTCACTTTAACTTGGCCCAGATTTTAGTCCTTTTGTAGTTTATTTCCCCATAGCTCAGTGGCAGAATTAGTCAATAATGTGGCTGTACATCCTTTCCACTGCACTCTTCATGACTTTTATCATATTCTAACGTAAATTTCTCGCTCAAACACAGTATTCAAGATGGAGAGATGGCAGTTTTAGGCCGTTTGAGTAAAATGGATATAGTTAAACGCCAGAAAAAAGCTGTAAGTCCGCCAGCATCCACACCTATCACTCCACACGTAAACACTGAACCCTATGTCCTGGTCAGAGTTGCCATCTCAAATTCACGAAATAGCGCTAGATTGTTACTAAAAACGCGCTAAAGAGCGCTAAATATTCTGAAAAAGGCACTAAAAAAAGCGCCAACTAATGTTTCTACACACGATACGTTGATTCTGACCTACACACATATTTCAAGTACACTTTTACACTCACCAGCTATGACTGGTACTTGGGTTACTGTAGATCTGCTAGATCCCACTCAATGATCTCTCCTTGATCTTCATCGGTGAATGTCTCTGCTCCCTGGTCTGACTGAGATGATGTTGATGGTTGAGATGAGGTCTGATATGCTTCCACTGACCCAATTTTTCTCAAGACACTCTCAGGTAGTTTATAATCATGACAGGATTTGCCATGCCTTCTCAGTCCATACTTGATTGTCAAAACAGCGTTTAAGCTCTTGATGGCTAATCGGTTACGCATATTCGACTTGACAATACCCATCTGACTAAAAACCCGTTCCACATCTGCATTAGAATGGGGTAAACTGAGTATTGTTAAGGCCAGGTCAGACAGTTCTTTGAAAGGATTTTCTCCAGTCGCATCCCTATATGACGCTATTTCTGCCCACAGTCCAATAGTGTCAGATGTCTGTGTCCACTGGAGAGTATGAAGTTTTCTCCACTGGAAATCGATGCGCGTGAGTATTTCTGCATCATCAACAAACAATTTTGCAAGGTCCAATATATCATTTTTCACTGGCTTTAGGCATTCACTCCCACTGAAGGATGACATTGACTGGAGTACTTTAAAGTTCTCAGGCAAGCGTTGACGACGTTGTGTGACAAGCTCTATTACAAATTCTATGCATCTTCGTCGAATATCACTCGCGATCTCATCAGGAAACTTGCATTCAGACATGTTTTTTTCAAACTCATAGCCAAGATACGGCTTGGGATCCAAGTGTTCCTGAAGGGAATCACTTTCCTTTAACTTTTTACCTGGTATGACAATTTTAGCACTAAGGGAGTCAATAAGATGCACTAGATCACTGAGCAACTTTGTTGGGTCTTGGACATCAGCTTCGAATTTCTTATTCACACTTTGAACTTCACTAAGAATTTGTTTCAAAAATATGAGAAACACACAATTTCTCATGTCACTAAACATTGAGAACAAAAGATCTGCAGTGTAGCATCGCTCATTTTTTCTTGCAAAGTCAAAGTGGGTTTTGAGCTCAGTCCACTGCTGCACTATTCTTAGAATTGCAGATTCAATGGACATCCATCGGGTCTGGCTCATCTGTATTAGTTTCAAGGGAGGCTTTCCTTCGTTTATTAGTCCATACAGTTCCTTGTATCTAGTTTGGCGCACTGCAGAATGTGAAACCAGTTATATGTGTCTCGGATCAAGAAGTCCAAATGCCTAGGTAGACATTCGGTAGCAGCATGAGAAACAGCGAGCTGAAGTGAGTGACACACACATTTGACTAACATTAGATGAGGAATTTCAGATTTTACCCTTGCATAAACTCCACTATTGACACCAATCATAACTGAAGCATTATCAGTGCCAAGGGCAATAAGATTCTGCAACTCAAGTCCATTACGTTTCAAAGAATCCTTCAGTGCATGACAGATTGCATCAGCATTACATTCTCTCAACTAGGTCCGAGAATGTAACCACAACAAGTTTTTTTCCCCTCCGAGTAATAACGAATAGCTATACCTAGAAGCTTGGTTACAGATATGTCATTGCTCTCGTCTATCAGTAAACTAAATTTACTGTTTCCAATGTCATTTTTCAAATCACGTGCAAAATATGGAGCAAGTATATTACACACAACAGCACTACACTTTGATCTTTTCAGTTTTAGGTCTTTACATCCTTTACTGTCCGAGAAATGATGTTTGCAGAGCTCACTTAAATGATCCACTACTCTCAAGGAGCAATGTTCAGCTATGAACAAACACAAGCCTGCTTCAGTTTCATGTACACTTTCACTTGGTTTCACAAACTGAAGTTTGGGTTGTCTTTGTGACGAAAATGGTTCCTCAGCCTTCTTGTGTTTCAGTGTCTTTTTGTGCCTTTCTAAATCACTCAACTTTGCAGCTATCGTGCATTTGCAGTACTTGCATAAACATTTCGTGTCGTCTCCGTCTACTTTTAATAGCCAGTCTTTAAACCTGGAGTCAGTTAGCCACTGAACTCTGAAGTGTTGTGAGTATTTTTTAATTTTGCTACTCATGATGTAGGCAGTCAGAAATAATAGGCTAATCGAGGAAGACAAAAGTGGCAACAACTTATCACACCGAGGTTTAACTCTCTACTGACCAGTCCATGACGAGGCAGGAACATTGTATGGGGAAGTGAGGGAACTCACTCGTCGTGGACACGTCCAACTTTGCTCCACACGTACATGAGTCCACACAGTAAATAGTACAAACTGCGTGATTTATCACTTTGTAAGAAAAGTTAAACTACTTTTTCTGATACCTTAAAGTGTTCCAGGAAAACTAAGTATTGTATATTTGAAATGTAGGTAAAATCGCAAAATCTGAAGGTAAATTGGGTAAAAACGCGCCAAATAGCGCCATGGCGCTATTTTCAAAATTATCGCGCTAACTATCATCAAAAAGCGCTAAATCTAGCGCGTTTCGCGCTAAAATGGCAACCCTGGTCCTGGTTTAGGCTTCGAAACATCTCATTGCCTCTCACTCAGTTATCTATTTTGTCTGCTGCACCGTCATTATCATCCTCCTTGATACTGATATGTAAACTGTGCCCATCCGAAAAATATATCAAGGCCAATGAAAGTATTAAGGTCTAATGTACAAAATAAATCGCTGAGAAAAAATTGATACGAAGACTTCTATGCCTACTTGAATACATGCGTCTGGCAACTCAGTGGGGAGGGGCTCGACTGGTGACGTCACAGGATACAACGCATCGTTCTGCGCTAAGTCGAACTAAATATATAAACTGATGTAAAGGTACAAGCTCAAACCTTTGATTTTTCACAAGAGTGGGAGCAATGGGAATGAGTTGTTTGAGAGGAGCCTGTAAACATGGAGTGAGAGAGACCAATGAGTAAGTTTAGAAGCGCTGTGGTGTTTATGTGGAGCTAAAAAGCACTGGAAGTACTCTGGGAGTACATGAAGTGTGTGAGTGAGATGGAGGAAGAGGGAGGGAGATGGAAACCGAGGAAGCCAAGGATGAGGTGGAGAGACGGGCTAGAGAAGTACTCTGCAGTATATGAGTATGATGTGAGATGAGAGGGACGGTTACTTGATGACAGAAGACAGGGCGACGTGGAGGTGATTTGTTCGTGGCCAACCACCACTGCCTTCTCGAAGGATTAAGGCGTCTGGCAATAGATAGGCAGGAACCATGGTCTTCTAGGTTTTATTTTTCGTACTTGCTGAGATTTTGGTAATGGTGAAGGGCGTTTTTTGCTTGGTGGCAATGTCATAGCTGTGCGGCTGTACTGGTTGTGTATGCAAACGCCCCTCTACCCCCTCCCTATACCCTGAAAGGAGTATGGTGGACTGTAGAAGGAGAGACACATGAACCTGGGGTTACAACAACAACAACACCTATTACTACTAAGATTTCATCATCATCACAATCACTTTCATTATCATCATCTTCATCCCGAAGTCTTTCCCACATAAGGCTGTGGCAGGGTCCAGAGAGCAAGAAAAATCCTGACAGAAGATCTATTAAAAGCCATCTTAGTTAAATGGACCATATTCTCATTCATTCACCAGTCAGGCCACCAAAATCCGTACCCCATCTCATAGGCGTAAACTGCCATACTTATGCACTTCACAATATGTCAGTCCGACGACTATCACGTCCCTGGGTATCGCTGAGCTGTGACGGTGATGCTTACAATCCAGTAGAAGTGTTCTTAAAATTAGTGCCTTGACAACCCCAGGGGGTAAAGAAATGGGGTCTTGGGGATATCCAGCAGTGCATCCTGAAAATTTTGAACAATTTCGTGTATGGTAGTATATTCATAAACAATAATTTGTGCATGAATATTATTTTGTTGGAAGTAAGTAAAAGAATCCATAAAGTTCAGGTGTTTGTTCATAGCCACTCTTTTTTCTACTTTTACTTACAGGAAATTGAAAGTGAAAGGAGTAATTATATTAAAGTGAGGGTATTGGCTTGACTTGGAGTTGAACCCTGGGGGTATCGGGGTCGAAAAAATGTAAGAACTGATCTAGTAGGTCAGAGATCCACCAGACTTTAAATAAGTTATATCAATATCAATATAACAAAGAGCGGTCACAGAGTGCAACACCCACGTTCTACTATTGATCCAGAGGCTGAACATTTGACTTTGTCCTTGGACCTTGACTTTCGACTGACTGTCTTCAAAATCGAATTACGTAGTCCTTCCCTGATCCTCATCCATTCCACCAGTTTTGGCCCAATTTGGATCAGACCTGTATGAGCTAACTTTGCCTCGTTGCATTGATCTTTGACCTTCTGTACTCAAAAACAAATCTCTTCATCCATGCCATACCTCAAATTTAGTCTAAATCAAATCCAAACATTGCAACATGACCGTCATTCTTCCTATCTTTTCAAAACCAATAGGTCAGCCGTATAACTGACCCTTAATCGTTTCGCCAGTTTGGTTAACTTAAAATTAAAATCTTTGGCCTGAATTCTCGTTGGGTAAGGCAACTCCCTAACACCTCTTTCTTGCGATTTATTTTTGGATGAGGCTGGTTAACATCCTTTCGTGCGTCACTGTATGTAGGATGTGACGTTATTACACTGATTCAGATAACACAAAAAAGGACAGTATGATGTTACAAGCAAAATGACTCGATTAGGGAGAAGTGTATGGGAACCTCCTTACCCGACGAAAATACCAGTCACTGAGTTATTTCGTTCACACACACACACACACACACACAGATCAAGCCTGACCATGTGTGACGTGATTATTCTCAAAATCGAATCCCATCATCCTTACCCGACCCTCAGCTACTCCATCAAGTGCGGTCTGAACTGAATTTAAACTGCTTAAGTTGACCGTACTCTGTGACTTTGTCCTTTGACCTGTCCCAGAAATAATCGTCAGCCCCTTAGCTGACCATTAACATCGCCATCTAGTCTGGTTATAATCGAATCACACACACACACACACACACACACACACACACACACACACACACACACACACCGAACAAAACCTCATACTCGCCTTGCTTTCTCGTGCCCCTGTGTAGTTTTGATGGTTCGTCATAGAATTTCCTTTCGGTTAGATGCATAGTTTCCTAGAATTCCTGTATATGTGAATTATATGGAATATTAAAGAAATAAACAATTTCCCTACAAAGAATGCAAAAAGTTCATGGTGCGGCAGTTCCATTAAAATTAAAATTCAACCATAATTTCTCTCTGGAAAGATAATTAAAATGAACTGATTGTCGGCAAAAACTGGCATGGGCATACATAGCTAAAGTGTGATTTTGAGAAATGAATAAAACCCTAGTACGTATAAACTGTAAACGCACCTTGTATAGTCGACGTTAAAAAATCAACCTACTCTATTGAATCAGGAGGGGGGAGGGGACTTGACGATTAATTTTTACTCCGACGACTTTATACTGTATGAAAGTCTTATTGTCTTTTATTAGTTTGATGTGACATTTTTTTGTCACTTCTCTCTCATTCTTATTTAATAAATGGTTTGCCAGCTAGCATAAGACAATTGTAGTATTTACTTGTGATGTTGGAGAGGATTTTGTTATTCAGCAATTATATAACGGAGATAACAGCTTTAAACCAGTAAATGGAGCCAGACACTTTGAGGATGCACAATACTTCTTAATGCAGATGAAGGGAACTAACTTGAAACAGACTGTATTCAAAATTTTAGATGAAATGACCGACCTTTTTCAAGGCCACATTATTCTGCAAATGATATAATTCTGAAGATATTTTCTCAGTCTCAGACTTGGATTAGTTATATATATATATTTAGAATAATGTCCTAAAAAAGACAAAAAGCATCTGACTTTCCGTCTACCAAACGTCTACTAATGTGCAACACATTCAGGACGTAACATATTGTTACGTCCCAGTTCCCCACACTGCCACGGGCTCCAACAGCAGTAGTTCAGTATAGGACGGACGTTGCTCAGTGAGTCGTTCTTCCTATGGTCAGCCTTTAGGTGTACACAATATCAGCTGAGGCGAAAATAAACACTGGCTTCTTAAAGTTCACTGTATTTTCCAAACAATTCCAATTAATGCTTTCTAACTTCACTTCACTTTTCCCACCAGCACTGGAGATATAAAAACTTTACTAACTGCAGTTGCACTTAATACTTGACAACACTTCACACTTAATGCTTGACAACACTTCACTGTTNTGACACTGCACTACACCCAACTAAACTTCATTCAAACTGACTGAGGCCTAACTGAACCTAAAACTGCTAGTGTCTCATCGCCTTCCTTATATAAGCTTGCATTATTCAGGAAACTTGTAGCACGAACTCGACGGTGCGACAGTTAACAGTTGCCAATTAAGAGACAACCATAATATGCCAGTCTTCTATATTACATAACACTCTAAATCATTTACCAAACTTAAATTAAATTACATAGTTTAACGAATAATCACGTAAATAAAACATTATAGAGAAAAAGAGCATAAAAATTAATAATAACTACACTCACTAACAGCAGGCAAACTGGCAACTCTGACTCGTACCGAAACCAGCCCACGGTAAACGTCTAGAATCAGTGAGATGCTTCTCGACTTCCTAACTGGCAAATCCCCCTTCGTAACAACATGTTTTCTCAAATCAAGCACCACAGAAAACGTTATAATATATTTGTGCATATGTATAATTACAGTAACAATTTGGCGTGTAACATTTTTAATACTTCAACTGAAACAGCTACTAAATGCCACAACTAGGAGACATACTAAGAAACCCTCCGATTTTTTTTTTTTTGGGGGGGGGGAAGAAACATAGGTAGATACCAAAGATTGCCACTGTCTGCCATTAGCTAAGCACTGTTTTCCTTTTCCAGAGACATTTCCCTTTGTTGTCTTAGAAGTTTACTGCATCTGTGCATCAGCACAACGTATGAAGTTTCACAAGTGATTAAATTTAGCAAAAGTTAGATATACAGGGTTTTATCTTTTCTGTTGTCTATTTTTTTGTTAACACGCAGCATCCCGGCTGATTTTTCACCAATGATCTCCCACAATCCCGGCAGATTTTCGATTTTTTTCCCTAAATCCTCCGCCTTTTATGAGAAACATCGAAAATTCATAGAGAAATCACCCACCTGATCTTATAAATGCTGCTACAGGTAGGAATACCCTCACCTGGTTCATGCTCTATGGAGGGGTTGGCTCCAGAGAAAATGATTCTATGAGAGGGGTAACTAATTCAAACCACTCAAATCAGGTATTTATTTATTTATTTGGTACGAATTTATATGTAGTACAAGAGTATATTGGCTTTCACACAATAATATAGGCGATATAAGCGTTGTTCACTCACCAAACGTATCAACATAAGGCACCTTCCTTTACGACGTTACCGCCTCATCACTTCTGCTTTTTTCTTTCTCTGGCTTGTTTCTTCCTTTGTTCTCCACCTCAGGAATCACTTTTGCCTTGAATTTTGTGACTGGATAGACCGTGGCGCGACATGTCTTTACTGGCCAGGTCACTGCTAACAGGTGAGTTGCCGAGAAAATGGCGTGCGGGGGGGGGAGGGGGATCATGTGGGGCCAGGCAGTATCCCCACTTGCCAGCAGGTAGAGGAAGGTCTCCCACATATGCCTACCAAAAGTCACCTGTGAAACTTGAAAAATATGGAAATTATGGACCTTGCAACTGCAAAACGTATGGATACGTCATCGGGTGTCACCGTGACAAAACGTGGTGACGTATCCATATGTCAACAGGGCGCCTCAGGTTAATATACTCAATGTACTTAGTCTGATTGCGCTATAATAGGATGCTTTGATACAATACCCATTTTTGTCTAGGCTGCCTAATACCGATACTACAATGAGTCCTCCGTAAATGAAAACCAAATAAACAAAATTTCGATGTTATGAAAGCGATGAATATAGGACAAATTCTACTATACGAAAGGTATCCGTCTCGATGATACGAAAAGCGGCGTGAAAGGAAATACGAAAAATTCAAAATGGGCAAGCACAGCGCCGTACTCGCTTGCAGCGAGGCCGTCACAACAATAACAAGACAATTTGCCATCAGTTCGGCGTCAGGACGATTCTTCGTCATTTATTTACATATCAGTTAATTTAGCAAGTACAGTATGTTAGTTTTTGAGTTATATGAGTTATAAAGCTGATGTTGTCTTATTCTTTTTATAATAAATTTAAAATATGACATCAAATAGCTGGTATTAACAGTAAAAAAATATATAAATATACTGAAACGTGAATCAGGTGATTTATGTCCCGCATGCCATTGTCTAGGCAACTCACCTGTTACCAGTGACTGGGCCAGTAAAGACATGTTGCGCCACGGTATGAAATTCAGGGCCAGAGTGATTCCCCAATCGATGACAATGTGGAGGACTAACTTTACGTAGCGTTAGAGGAAGAAACAGTCAGAAATGATGATCAGGTTATGTCGCCCAAAAAGGTGTGGTATGTTGATGTGTTTGATAAGTGAAACAACGCTTATATCGCCTATATTACTGTGTGAAAACCATTATACTCTTGTACTACATATAACTTCGTACCAAATAAATAAATAAATACGTATTATGTGGCTTGGAAAATTTACTCTCCCATAGATCATGTTTTCTCAGGAGCCAAGGCCCATAGAAAACACAGCCATGTGAGGGTATTCTTACCTGTATCAGCATTTTAAAGGTCAGGAGAACGATTTCTCTACGAATTTTCGATGTTTCTCATAAAAAGTGGAGGTTTTGCCAAAGAAAAGAAAAGAAATCGAAAATCTGCCAGGACTGGGGGAGGTAATTGGTTAAGAATCTGCTGGGACAGGGTGGGTTATCCTAAGGCTACATATGAGACATTGGCATTTACATAAATGCCTAATAATCTCAAGTGAACGATCAACATACTCTAAAATCATACGAATAATCTTTATATTATGTCTACATTCTCAGCTAATCAATCAGTCTCAACCTACTGCATCCAAAAATTACAATAAAAATGACTGAAGATAGCTATGGGAGACGCCAGATTATAATTCAAAGTCGACTACAGTGAGGCAGAAACAAGTTAATTATTGACTACAAGTGCAAATTATAGAAAATATCCAAACCTACGCTATTCTATGAACATAGACCTTGATAGTTCCCCATGAAATTAGTTATTATAGTATTAATTAACGTTAAGTATATTTACAGAATGATGAAATCGTCCATGTATTGATGGGGAATTGTCTGACGGCGAATTGACTTCATGGCTAATTTTCCCGGAACCAGTCCACGTCCCTCCTCTCAGCTTTGCTGCACGTGAGGATATTTTCGCGGCTCTACACATTTTCGTACTGTTTCGACATGCCTCCTATGTGCCCTGCATCATCTCAGCATCGGGGTAGCTCTCTGCAAAGAAGCAGCAGCACCATACTCTAACTCCGGAGAGGAAATTTGAAATTACGCCAAGAGGAGGGGCAGGGAGTCTCGAAGATTGGGCGTCCTTTAGGCCTTGCAGCTTCCACCACTGGGACTGTGACCATGAAAAAGGAGATGTACTTTACAAGAAAATGGCCACCTCATTCTCTACATCTACAGGTATTACTTCGACAGTTATTACTTACTTCAAAATAGGAGGGGTAAAGTTTAGGTGGGGGGTCTGAGGGGGTCCTGGAACACATCCCCCCATTTCTATGTATATTTCAGTGCGAAAAATCGTCCCAATATACGAAATTTCGAATTACGAAAGGTTTTTGTGGTCCTTATCCCTTTCGTTTATCGAGGACTCACTGTACTTGTATATTGCTAGATTATTTGAAAAACTGATATTTTCTTAGGAAAATGGGTTTTGGACAATATATCCCTCCCTTCTGCCTTCACCATATAACACAGAAGAGGAATTTTTAAACCCTTGTAAGATGAGGACATATTTTACAAATCTTATTCTTGCTGCTGACATTTTACCCATTTGAGCCCCTTGGATACGATAACATACTTTCTGTAATATTATGATTGCCTACTGACGATTGTTTTCACCCTCGGGGAGATTTCTGGCAGTGGAAGGGTTAATGAATGCTATTTCGAACCATTCCAGGTAAAAAAGTCCGCCTTTACTTGAGTCCAGTATAAAAGTCTCATATTAACAAGAATAAAATGAAATACACCATCGGAGTGAAGGGTTAAGTGTGCCTTGTAGCAGTGTACAGGCATAAATGAAGTCTGTATCTAACACCTCCAGTTCAAAAAGTGTCATAACCTAAATGAAATTATCTGAGGGTACCAAGAATAGTTTTCAAAAATCACGGAAATGAAGGGGTTTTAATGTCAATTGGAAATGCCTACCCCAATAAAAGTGTCTGAAGGTAGCAACGACAATAACACATGAATAATGATAATAATAATAATAATAATACTTCACGGGACTAAACATCTTCCGCGAACTGACACCGCGCTGAAGTTGCGTGTCTGGGAGATTATCTTGTGATACGTTCACACAAGTTTTCGTAAACCGCGGTTATTAGGATAAGGGATTACGGTATTTACAGGCTGGTAAGTATATTGCATTCTACACTTTGGTGTTGCGGAAGCATCTCAGTTGGCTGGTATAAAGGACGAAGACATTTTGGCACCTGCATGAAATTTCCATACCCTTCTTATTCTACCATGACCTAAGCTAGCCATCTCTCCTTCTGGAATGCAGAGTTGTTGCAACAGATAAACACAAAAATACGCTGCTAGTGACGAAGATATACTACGGAACGGTTATAGATCAGTATCACTGTCGTTTTCTGCCCAACAAGCAAGACGAAATATGCTGAAAAGGAAAACATTCAAAGCCAGGTTAACTGAAAGAAGTATAGACAACTAGGCCTATGCAGTCAATGGCTGTAAACACACACACACACACACACACACACACACACACACGTAAAGACCAAGAAAAAGTTTATCAGTAGAAAATGACACAGGGTAGGCATTGGTAATGCTAACTGGGCCGTGCCTGCAACGCAGAAGAGTTGAACTGCACAATAAATGGACGACCCTGAAAAACTTATTCATTGGGTTACATCCGTATCAGTTTTGTCATTATAAGTTACGGTACTCTAGAAAGAACATGTTGATTAATAGCAGTTGCAGGCAGTTACGTAATATACTTGATTACCAGTGAGAAAGGAAGATACATGGAAATTATAAAAAAAAAAAAAAACATGTAAATAATCCTACGTGTCGAGGTAACGGGATCTTAGATGTTGGCTCTAGGGTAACACAGGAGACCCATATTTTAGACAAAATAGGAGACATTTAGCACGTCTTTCTTACAGAGTTAGATAGCCGAATCGGTAGAGAGGTGGACTGCACTCCTAAACGACCCAGATTCGAATTCCGGCTGAGGCAGGGAACAGTTTAAGGATTTGAATTTCATTAAAGTAATCTTACTGATCTACCATAAGGCTCGCCGATATGTAAAAATATCCCTGGTATTACCAATACACCAGTTCTGTTTGAGACAGCCCTAGCATGTATTCAATATGGACAGTAGGTGTTAGCGCTGAAGTGGTGACATGTGGAGGTGTATGGTATGTAGGTGTACCACTGGCCCTTGGGAACAGGCTGTGAAGTCTATGTCCAGAGTCTGACTCATTAAAAAATATTTCTGGATAGGGCATGTTAATATTCTCTCGTACATTTGTTTATCTAGTCTATGTCCGTATAAGTAGCAGTAGCAGTTGTAGTCCTAGGTTCATCTGAAACGCAAACCCAGTGGATTTCCTTGTGGGGGACAGGGAGAGAGCTGGGAGAGGTTGCGTAGCCGGGCAGTGGAGCCGCATGGTATTATCGGTGTCATTTCATGAAGGCGTCCATCACGGCATAAAAAAGTGATACACAGGACAACAGTATGGTGTATTATGGAAAATAAATCGAATGAGGTGTTAGGCGTTCTAAGTTGACAAGAATACGACCCATGGTATCAGTTGCTTAACCCTCTCACTTCCGTGGACGCACTTGGGTATTTTATTCAGGCCAAATCCAGATGATTCTATTTAGGTAAGCGCAGTTTGTACATTCACAAGGTTAGTCGAGGCCATTATGTACCATGTGTCAAGTAGCATTTCTCTCAGATGAACAAAATATTTTTATTGTAGCCTGAGAAAAAAATGTTTTCATAGAAACTGGAAAGGCTACTAACATGGACACAATATTTTTACTGATTAGCATGTTGATTACAGAATTATGCACACGTTGGTTGTGACTGATTACCGTTGATGATTGCTTCCTTTACTCAGTGAACACTTAATTCTTTGAAGATAATGAATCTCTACAATATATTCAAGAACGTAAATCAAACTATTTTTGCTTCAGAATTCCACTGTTAGCTCCTTCATCCCAGGGACGTATTATTATCGTAAATGCTGTCTCCAGTCAGTTTATATTTGCCCAAAATTTATAACTTTTTCACTTCTGATCTGTTTCTTTTTAAATAGGAGAGGTTACCTATTGCCTTCATTAACTCTTTTACCACCAGGCGTCTCCTTAAAATGAAAGGAGTCGTCTGGTAATAGCATGGGTGATATATAAATAGGTCATCGCACTGAAAGGGTGAAGAGAGTGAGAAGTTCGAATATTTTCAGCTTGTTCTGCTTAGTGATTGCAAGGTCACGGTCCCTTTGTTTGGACCACATCAGTACAGTGACTTCTCTATTATTTCATTCTTGCAGTCTCCTGATGTTTTTGTTCAGGAGAGACCTTTTGAACTGGAGAGGTTAGATATAGCATTTATTAATCCTCTCACCACCAAAAGTCTCACAAAGTCTCACCCACTTTAGTGAAATCGTCTGGAGGAAGCAATAGAGAGAGAGAGAAAAAAAAAATGCCGGATTCAAGGGGTTAAGATTCGTTTCGTTTTCGTTTCGTTTTTGAAGGCTCCAACATGCTTGCATGCGTCGGCCTTGGTCACCTAATGGCGCTCTCCACGCTGCTCGATCCCTGGCAGCCTCCCTGTTCAGTCCCTTAACCCTAAGTCACACTTAATGACCTCGTCCCATGTCTTTCTCGGTCTACCCCTCCCAACCCCTCCCCCAATATTAACACCTCTCACCCTCTGTACCCAATTATCATCCTCCATCCTCTCCACATGTCCAAACCACCTCAGCCTACATCTCCTCATCACAACACCAATACAGTCCAGTCCCTTCCTACCTCTCAACTCTTCCATCGTAAACCCAGCCCCCCCAGGCCTTGCACGCAGGGACGCACTGCACATCCACCTAATCATTGTCATTTCTGTACGTTTAAACCTGCGAATATC
>JAGKTI010008673.1:0-32940 GCA_018397915.1 Birgus latro
CTCTCTCTCTCGTAAATTAGAACTTTTCTCTCTGCTTCAGATTTACGCTGACAGATTTTTTCCTTCACAACTCAGTCTTTCGTAGTCAATTTCCCCTCCCTCCCTTGCTCCCATCCTCTTACCTCAGGTCTCTCTTTCTTTCCCCATACTTACCTACCTACCTGTCTACCTGCCTCTTCCCTCCCTCGTCTTCCCCTGTCTCCCTCCACCCTCTTATCTTGGTTCCTTGCAAGACGAGTGAATGGAGGTTCGGTCCAATTCCCAGGCCACTCTGATAATAGCTTCTCCTTTTGTGTTGTCTCTTGTCTGTTGCAGGATGCCTCCCACCCTATTTTTAATTGTGGAAATAGGGTTGTGATGATGATGATGATGATGATAAAGGATTGTTGATTAATGAACGACGATGGATAGATGATGATGATGGATGGATGATTAATAAAGGGTGGTGGATGCTGATGATCATGATAATGGTGATTGCTAAATGATATTGGTCATAATCATGATTTTTGATGGATAATTATACGGACGATGATGGATGATGATGATTGTTATGCCACGTATTTGAGGGCCGACTACTCGTCCCTTGTACACATAGGCGAGAGGTGAACTTATTACCTGTCGTGTTTCTGAGAGGTGACTTCTCGTCCCGTCAAATACGCAAACTCACAGCGGGTTCTTATTCAAGACCGGGACGTCATTTCTAAGGAAAGGACTGGGCATAAAAACAAGGCAGTGAACTATTACACACATGTATTACAAATTTCTTCCCAGAGACAAATATTACAACACTAGATACAATAGATTCTGGGTTGGCCAGAGATGGGTTAGTACTGTACAAGGTTTTACTGAATTACGATCTGTCTCTATACCGGCTTAGGGAAAGTATGGCAGCATACACCCAGTATTTACGGTACTTCTATTACACTTATACTTTGGACACAGAAATACGCTTGTTACAATTTCCCAATATAGTATAGCATTGGACGGCACTGATACAAGGGTCCAGTTACATTAACAACAAATCTGGTTGGCGGTCTATCACGAAGGGAGCCGGCCGCACTGTCGCGCACTGAGAGGAGGGACTGCGGTATTTTAGAGAAACACTTGGAGATGGATAGACACATGGTGACTAACGTGCCTGTACACTGGGGAAGGGTAGGATTAAAAAACAAGGGGTGGCATGATCACTTTGTAGGTGTCATTTCCAAAGGACATGGTGTGGGTAGCTTCATGAACACTGGCGTGCCTTTACACTGGGGAGGGAGAGAGTTAATAATCAAGGGGACGGCATGATTGATGCAATATAGTTTTCCTGTTTGGTCACCGCAGTGTTTCATTCACTGGGGGGGGGAGGGGAGTGAGTGACATTACACAATCTGGGGTGTACAGGACTCCGTTCATGATATACCATAGACCAGGATCACTAGTGGGCTCATTCTATCTTATACTCTGGGCTTTTCTGGTCACTTGATCGTGAGAACACACTGTAAGAAATCACTCGCGTTACACATATGACCGTATACATATATTTGGGTCTAAGAGGTGCACACTGGTAAAGTCCGTCAGTTTCACTATCACTGGTGGGCCGAAGTTGATCCATCCGTCAGAAGGGTGAACAGAGAGACGCGCCTTCACAGGGCCCCACATGTAGGTGTGGGGCTAGGGACTCGGTCCGAAGAGGGCCAGGAAGCGGGCCTGACGCCGGGTCTGGGACGGGCCCGGAGAGGTCCCACCAGCAGGTAAGTCATGCCCTGGTGTTCGGGGCGGCTCCTGGGGTGTCTGAGGACCCAGGGTACTGGAACCCGGGGTGGCTGGACTGTGGCAATGGCTGGAGGGTGGCACCACCGTCAGGGCCGCCTCACGGGAACCTCGGGCTGGGGGAGTGGTCAACAGGGCCCGACGCCGGCTGCTACGTCTGCTGGAGCTCTGCCTCGGCTGCTGCTCACACTGGCGGAGCTGAAGGGAACTAAGGCCTCAGGTAAGGCCTCGCCAAGGCTCCGGGAAAGGGTCCTCCCCAGTTACTCCCTCTGCAGGGGAGGGGGTGGGCCCTGCCCGGCCACAGGAAACAGGGTGGGCCAGGCAAGGGACTTCCCCATCGAGAGATATCCTGGGAACAGAGGGTGAGGAGTGGACTGTGGCCAACTCTGCCTTTCCTGTACGGTTAGTGGCCGGCACGGCAGTTCCTCTGCCCCATTGGAACTCAGGGCTAGCACGAGACACAGCTCGCTCTATCCTGTCTCCGTGAGGGGAGTGAGAGGCTCTTGTAGGAGAAGAGTGGGCTATGGCCTGCTCTGCCTCTGGCTCGACGCGGCTAGTGGCCAACATCGTGGTCCTACAGGGGACTATAACTCTGGTACGGCTAGTGGCCTGTACCGTAGAGCAGGGAGCACTAGTAGCAGAGGGACCGACGATAGCTGGTCCTGCCTCGTACCCATCACGGCTTGTGGCCGGTGCTGTGGCGCTACTCTGGGGGGAATGACTACAGGTAGTGGACGACTGGTGGCTGGTCCTGCCCGACCGACACGGCTTGTGGCCCGTGTCATGGCCCTGCAGCGGGGATGCAACTGGAGAACAAACTGTGGCCGGTTCTGCCCCTTTCCTGGTATGGACTATGGCCGATACCGCTGTGTTGCTTAGAGTTGTCAAAACAACTCCACCCCTTACCTGGCGAGTAGATTTCCGGCCGGAGACTAGGCGTCGGCGACTGCTACCTTCCTGAGACATCAGTTGGGAGTAAGAGGGGTGTCAGGGAGGGATACAGGTGTGCTGTTCCAATCCCAGGCTGCTCAGAGTCAGCAGCGGACCCCCGGTGGTCCTTGGGGGGTTGGGGGTGCTGGTGTCATCTGCACTGGCGTCCGGGTGGTGTGCAGCCCTTACCCCCAACTCCTGTATTTCAATGATCATGATGATGATGGATGGATGATTAATGAACGATGATAGATCGTTAGTGATGACAGTTGTTTGGATGATTGATGATGACTGGTCTTACTAAGAAAATGGTTTTTCAGTTCAGTTTGAGTGTAGTGTAGTGTCAGTGCAGTGTCAGTGAAGTTTGTATATCCTTGGTAGCTACTTGTGAAAATAGTGAATGTTGTTGGCAAGTATTGTCAATGCAGTTGGGTGAAGTTTGTATCTTTGGTGTTTGTGAAAATAGTGAAGTTGGCAAGCATTAAGTGTAATTGGAAATATTAAGAAGCCAGTGTTTATTTACGACGCCTGGACTGATCTTGTGTACTGTACACCAAAAGGCTGACCATAGGAAGAACAACTCATTGGGCAACATCCTTCCTATACTGTACTACTGCTGTTGGAGCCTGTAGTGGTGTGGGACGTGGACGTAACAGTATTTTTAACTTGTGAGGTGAAGACAGACCGTCAAATTAGGATTCCAGGGGCAGTACGAGTGAATGAGTGTGATCCAGCACAATGTTAATAGCTCTCCTATGTCAGGTTTCATCTTGCTTTCGCTTTCTAGGAACTGCCTTACTACATCCATGTTTGGGAAAAGAGGTCAGGGTGATGATAAAGTAATGTAACTTAATATCAAAGTCATGGATTTTTCGTAAAAAGCTTCAGAAATGCATAATTTTGAAGTCGTTATAGAACCCCATCAGAGTTCCTTGCAAACCGAGATGAACATGACTGAACCTAACTGTAAAAGCAACATTCTTTGGTCCAAACATAGGTGTCATTTGCTTCTAATCTTAATTATTCCATGGAGTTTGGATTTCATAAATGTGTTATGCTGAAACTTAAACCTCGTCATAAACTTTTCAGTATCTGTAAGAGGGAGCTTATCTAGAGTTTGTTCTTTTATAGCCAAAGTAATGTGATATAAATCATAAAATTATTTATTTTTTCTTGTATCAACAGAAACTGAAAGAAAGCTAGCAGGCCTGCAGCTGAGTGGGTTTGTTGACGGTGATGCTGAGGACCAGGAATCGACCCCCATCATCCCCTCACCCTCCCCAGCTTCCCCTGATGAGCCCCCACATGCCCTGGTCTTGCCACAAGCCCATGCCTTTGTCTCACAACAGGAAGTCGCAATGCAAGGCCGGCCTGGCAGTGCGGTTAGTACCACACACAAGCTACTCTTGGCTCAGTAGTTTTTGTCAGAAAGGTTTCATGGTAGGTGGGAGCACCCACTGTTCACTCATTTTGTATAGTGTAAACATTGGGTGACTTTGCACTGAGTGACAAGACAAATTTTTTTTGTAGCCCAGGAATAGAATATCATAGTTGAGCAGTGTGTGAGCAATGATGACGGAAGGGTAGTAGTGAACAGTGGGGATATTAAAGACACATGGAGAGTGTCACGAATTTTCTACACTGTAACGTTGTGTTGAGTGAGTCGTGACATCGTCCCGTAAATTTCAATTGTTTGTTGGCGCGTTAGCCGTTACGGCGCGGCGCGCGCACCTCCCACGCTCGTCGCGCCGCCGATTTGAATGGGAGCTCAGTTTGCTTGTAGACGCGGCGCGACGCGGGACGCCTCTCAAAGGCTCTGTGCTTTTCTAGCGTTTTTCAGATTTCAGCTTGTATTGGCGTGTCTCCTGCAGCCCCACCCACTTTGGTGATCGTCACAGCAGCTCTGTTTCATCCATACCGATCAGTATTTTCTGGTTTTTCCCTAGGCTAAGCTTTTTGAAATATTTAGCCGTTATCTGAGTGTTTCAGCGAGTGAGTGGATTCCTTTATTTGATTTGAATTTCATGTAACGTAAATTCATTTCTTTGTAATTAATAAATTCACAGTTCTTTTCTTGAGCTTTGTTAAAGTTGTTAACTGTGTTTAATTAGTCCACTCTGTTATTTAATACAGTTTGCTACTCTGCGTTAGCACAACTTGAATTAAATCACGGCCAGTACTTAGGCCAGCTTTGAATCACTATAAATCCGTTGTGCTAGCTGGGAGTTGGCTCAGCCAAGAGCCTGTTGTTATTATTATTATTATAATTTTTTTTGATTGTTGGGGGGGGAGAAGAAACTTTCTCGTAGGCCAACGGTACAATATTGCAGCTCTGCTGCGTGCCGTTAAGGAAGTTTGTAATTCTCGACCCTAGAGAATTGACATAGCACACTTAGCTATACATTGTATACCAATTATACAATATTTCATTATTTCTTGGGAATACTTAAATTTCCCCTGACATCTGGCGACACGCCAGGGTAAAAGTCTCATTTTCCCCTGACATCTGGCGACACGCCAGAGCAAAATCTCATTTCCCCCTGACAGAGAGAGCATTACAGCTGGTTGTTAAATGAGGAGACACATGGAGAGAGCATTACAGCTGGTTGTTAAATGAGGAGTGTGACTAAGACAGGGAATTTTTGGAGCCTGCAGATCCAGTGTTTGGCCTTTGATTGACACTGCTACTGTGAGTAGAGCAATAGGCAGGATGGAGGTGGGGAAGGCAGCAGGTGTCTGGGTTGACTGCAGAAATGCTGAAAGCCTCAGGAGATATAGGAGTAAGGTTAGTCACTGACCTGATAAGTACAATTATATATGAGTGTGTTGTCTGAATGATTGGCTGAAGAGTGTAATTGTAAATGTGTACAAGGGGAAGGGTGATTGCCTGGAAAGAGGAAATTATAGAGGCACAAAACTTTTAGACCAGATAATGAAGGTAATGAAGAGAGTTCTACAAGGTATTATTAAAGAAAGAGTGAATATTGACGAGATGCAGTTTGGGTTTATGTCAGGCAAAGGGACTACTGATGCCATATTCATTGTTTGACAGCTTTATGAAAAATATATAGGAAAGAAAAGGGAACTGTACTCTGTTTTTGTTGACTGGGAGAAGGCCCTAGAGAGGTGGTGAAGTGAGCAGTGAGAAAGCATGGGATCGAGGAGTGGATGGTTAGGGTGGTTATGGCCATGTATGTGAGTTCTCACACCCAGGTAAGGGTGAATGGAGATTTGAGCGATGAGTTTTCCATGGATGCTGGGGTGTACCAGGGGTCAGTTTTGAGCCCCTTGTTGTTTATCATGGTACTTGAAATCCTCTCACGTGACTTCAGAAATGGATGCCTGTGGGGGATGTTGTATACTGATGATTTGGTATTGAGTGCAGAGAATGAAAGGGAGAGGGAGGAAAGATTTAAGAGGTAGAGAGATGGTATGTAGGGCTGGTGGCAGTACTGTCAGAAAAGAGGAACAGTGGCCATGTATGATTTGCCACAAGGGTGTGGAAAGTAATTCCATTTTGTGCAGTGTTTGTGATAAGTGGATGCATAGGAGATGTAATGGTATTAGAGGTAGACTGTGAGATAATGATATTTCATGTGTGTGGTATGTTGAGGAGAGCAGGTGGAGAATGTCAGGCATGAAAGGATTGAACTTGCTGGTGAGTCTCTTGAGTGTGTGGAAGAGTTTTGTTATTTGGGGGACATGTTATGTGCTGGAGGTGGGGCTGGAGCTAGCTCTGTGGCTGGAGTGAGGAGTAGTTGGAAGAAGTTCAGGGAGCTGTTGCCTCTCCTGACATTGAGAGAGCTCTCCCTCCGTGCAAAGGGATCTTTGTATGCCGCATGTGTTAGGAGTGTAATGCTGTATGGTAGTGAGACCTTGGCAGTAAAGGGAGAGGATATTCACAGGCTCAGATGTACAGAAATGACAATGATTAGGTGGATGTGCAATGCGTCCCAGAGTGTGAGGTCTGGGGGGCTAGGTTTACGGTGGAAGAGTTGAGGGGTAGGATGGGACTGGAGTGTATTGGTGTTGTGATGAGGAGAGGTAGATTGAGATGGTTTGGGCTTATGGAGAGGATGGGGTTTGATAACTGGGTGCAGAAAGTGAGAAGTGTTAATGTTGGGGATAGGGTTGCGAGAGGTAGACCGAAAAAGACTGGGATGAGGTCATTAAGTATGACTCAGGGATAAAGGATTAAAAAGAAGAATCCCCCAAGCTAGACCTTACAATGAGATCATATACTCCCGCTAGGTAACAGGAGGGCGCTACCCCTCCCGGCACGGCAGTCCCAGGCGCGGATCGAACTCGCGACCCCCGGTCCCGAGCTCGATGCTCTACCTCTGAGCCATTGTGCCCCCAAAGGGATAAAGGACTGAATAGGGAAGCTGCCAGTGATTGAACAGCATGGAGAGCCATCATTAGGTGACAAAAGGTGTTGGAGTGTGTTGGAGCCTTCAAAAACAAAACGAAACAAACCTAGTTATTGTACCATGTTGGGTAGTAACTGTATACAGTAGACGTTCATTTTAATGGACCTCTGTAGAACACAACGAAGCTCACCAAACTTGTCAGCCATAACGAACAGTGTCTGTTATATGGGGCTCAATACATGTTTCCTGTTCTTTTTACTCCAACCTGGCCTGAAATTGCCCTCTCCCCATTGTGATTGCTGAGTTGTACAGGTAATAACAGACTATACAGTAATTCCTCGATTATTCAGTGTAATAGAGCCAAAGGCATGTCCGGGTAATGGCTCCGTCTGGATAATGGACTTCTCCTCTGGCCCCCTATGTACATAACTGTGAAAGCCATTGTAAATGGCTTCTACAGTACATTGTACAAAACTTGTTCCTGTTGTTTAATACTACTGTCTCTGGTCAAGCAGACCTGTAAACCACAGCCAAGCAATAACCACGGTCAAGCAGACTTATCAACCACAGACCAGCAATCACCATTGCAGGGCCCATACCCAGCAGTGACATGAAAAATACTTGTACTTGAAAAAAAAATGGCTACACAAGAAAATGCACTGGGCACACAAAACATAATGGTAAAATGGAATCAAATCATGCTAAAATAGAATAAAATCATGGTGCAGTACAGTAAGATAGAATAAAATCAATGTCAACACTCATGATTCCTCCCAGGGCATCATGCTGAATAACCCACTAGCTCTCTGACTCTGAGTGTTGTACTGCAGCTGGTGAACTGTTGCACTGCACAGTACATCCCTTGTTGTCTAGTGCTGTACCCTGAAGAACTTAGTTGGAGTCAGAGTCAAGAAGGAGCCCCAGCAGTCGGCCCAGGGGAGTGGCTGTGGGACATGGTGATGGACTGCCTACCCCAGGTGACTCTGAAAACAGCCACAAACTCACATCCAGGGGAGACACAGTGGCTGACAGCATGCTAGGTTGTGGTTCCATCATTGAAGGCATGGTTTGATGCTGTGATGGTGGCAGAGAAGAGGTGGTCTGAGCGGGGTTCAGAGGCCTGATAAAGGAGTCAGTCTTGGACTGGCGATAGGAGTGACGTTTCAGGCATTGGATGACACTCAGCTGCACAGAATGCAGATCTCCCACAATGCGAAGAGGCACCATGTCTCTGTCACAATCTGGGTGCTCAGTATACTCAAGCACCTGCTCGAGGTGTGCCCGGAATGTGCTCAGGCGGGGGATGGCTGGATTACCACAGTTCTTCGGGTCATCCACATTGTCCATATCATCCTTGTTACTCCCTTCTGGCAGGGCAGCAGCAACAGAAGTGGTGATCTTGACATCAGACATAACCTGAAAGCCAGGATTACCCCCATCCTTGTTGGGATCACCCCCATCCTCGTCAAATCACTCCCACATGTCATCAGAATCCACAGCCTCGCCTGTGTTATGAAGCCGAGTATGGAAGTCGTCCATATCAAAGCCCAGAAAGTCGTGTCTGTTCTTGTATCCCTGAAGGAGACGAGACCAACCACTTTCGAGAGTTTTCACGGAGACTTCCTTCCATGAACTCGTCCAGTTGTACACTGCGGACTTGAGGTGTAGCATTACAGGTTTTCCAGTGCCCTTTGCCCTCGCATATGCAGCCCCTGACTCTGCTCGTCCTTATCCTCAAGAACAACCATCACCTCGTCCAGGAACTTCCATTGGTACAGCCTCTTTATGGCCATGTTAACACCCTGGTCCATTGGTTGCATCAGAGCAGTGGTATTAGGTGGCAGAAATATGCACCTGATGCAACCGTCATCTGCAACTAATTCCTTCTTGGAGGGATGTGCGGGGGCATTGTCCAGGAGAAGAAGAGCCTTTACCTGGTCACGAGGGATTCCAAGTTCCTCCGTTTGATAACTGATGACCTCCATGACAAAATGCCTGTGAAACCAATGTGGGAAGATCTTGGTGTTAAACCAAGCCTTCACGGAATGGTACCACACAACAGGAAGGACATCCTTTAGCCCATGAAGGCAACAGGGCTGCTTTGCCTGACTAACAGTAATGGGCTTCAGCTGGTGCATCCCGTTAGCATTCAGCCGGTGCATCCCGTTAGCATTAGCACAGCACAGAGCAGATACCCGTTGCTTGGACAACTTGTGGCCAGGCACATGCTTCTCCTCATTTACCAGGGTGTTTGTGGGCACTGAGCAGTAGAAGAGGCCAGTTTTGTTAGCATTATAGACATGACCAAGAGCGAGGCCCTCCTCCTCAATCAAGCCTAACATATTGTGATGAAGTTCCTCCACTCCCTCCTCACTGGCATCCAACTCTTCACCATGGGTCTTACAGTTTGTAAGGCCATGTCGAAGCTTGAACCTGAACAGCCAACCTTCAGATGCCTTAAGTTGGGGACGTTGTGAAGGTGGGCGACCTTCTCGGCAACAGCCTTCAACTCGGTGCCTCGCACTAGCACGCCTGCAGCCCGTTGTTGGTGGTACCAGGTCAGTGTCAAATGGTCAACATCGGCATGCCGGGGCAAGCGCACAGCGTTTGATATTGCGTCTGTTCTTCCCGCTGAAGTCTAATGTGTACTGGGTGAGTTTGTCAAGGACTTTCCTGATGTCTTGTAGGGTTGAGCAGTCCAGGTCACACTCCATTAACCCCTTAACCGCGGGTCATCACTTCCGTGACGCTCGGGTGCAATGGATCTTACCGCGGGACGTCACTTTTGTGATTTTGTGTTGTTTTGAATTCGTCCGGGTTTTCAGGTGGTGACTTGTATCATCTTTCAGCACTGCCAATGTCCAACAATAGTCAGAGCTGCTAATGTCATCAGTACTCCCATCCATTGTTGACAATTTAGCCATTTTCCCCCATTCTAGACTCCCCTCCCTACCTCCCCTCCATTACCCTCTCGTGTCGTCTGCTCAGCCGCTCAGCGCTACGTAAATCTTCCCTGGATTTTTCCACTGATTTCATCCATTGAAATGAGCCCTATGCCCTATTCTTATACAAAATAATATATATATATATGTAAAAAATAAGGTAATTGATAGTGCCATACACATGCAATTGGCTAATTATCACTTGGCAATATCCAACCTGCACTCGTTCGCTAATTTTCCCTGCTTTTTTCCTCGTGGAATATGCCATATGAGCTATTCTTGTAATATAAATGTATATAAGAAAGGAAGGGAGAAGCCTGAGTGATATTTATATTCACCTGGAACTACCTAATTTATTATGTATTGTCTAGATTTCCTACGACTTATTTCTTAGCATATACAGTAGGTGCGGAAAGTGTTGACGCCATCTTAAAAAAAGAAAACATTCTTGTGGTTAGCAAGGAGAAACAAATAAATTAACACTCACCATTGAATTTAGTATTTACTGGCATTCCCCTTCACCTTTATTATCTTCTTAAGGCGTCTGGGGAGACTGATGGCGTAGTTTTGCAGAACAGACGGACTAAAACTGCTCCATAGCTGCTTGACTGCAGCCTCAAGTTTAGGCAAAGATGATGTGCCGCTTCATGTGTGCCCATAAATTCTCAATGGGATTGATATCTGGGCTGTTTCCGGGCCAATCTCGAATAAAGGGAACCTCACAGTCTGTTAGCCACTGTTTTACTGACTCTGCAACATGTGCAGGGGCAGAATCTTGCATAAATACTCTTGCCTTGGTTTTATCAAAAGAGTCACTTAAAACATCACATAAGAGCTTCAAATAATTGTTCTGGTTCACTTTTTCATTTGCAGGTAGAATTACCAACCTACCAACACCATAATATGTAATGCAGCCCCAAGCCATGAGTGAGGCTGGGTATTTAACAAACTTGGAAGTGTACTTAGGATCCAGGGGGTCACTGCCTGGTTTGCGGTACACTCGTGATGAAGGGGTACCAGTGACAGTTTTCCATTGCTCCTCACTTCAGGCAAGATATTTCTTACAAAAATTTACTCTCGTTTTCTTCTGAAGTGCAGTTAGCAGTGGTTTTTTACGAGCACAAAAACTCCTGTAGCCCAGATCGTCATGCAACAGCTGCTGCACACTTCTGACAGACACATCTGCCAGCAACTGTGGGTTCTTTTCTTTTAAATCCCGAGCTGTTACCTTGGATCCTTGCTAACCTGCCTTGAGATCAGCTGACGGGTAACTTAACGTTGTCTTACCCGTTTTCCCATGCTTTTTTTTTTTTTTTTTTTCTGTGTCCGACTCTGGGCATAGGCTTCACAGCCTGCTGTCAAGGCCCAGTCGTCCTCCTACAATCTACGTGTCACCACTTCGGCGCTAAACACCCACCGTCCATATTGAATTCATGCTAGGGCTGTCTCATACAGGACTGGTGTATTGGTATTAGCGGGGTCATTTTTACGACATGTCGGCGGGTCTTCTGGTAGATCAGTAAAGCCTGATTTAATGAAATTCAAATCCTTAAACTGTTCCCTGCACCAGCGAGGATTCGAACCTGGGTCCCACGGGACCACAAGCCAACTCTCTACCGATCGAGCTACCGCCTCCCCTCGGGAAGTGGAGTGGGAGGAATGGCCTCCCCACTGTCCTTGAACTGCTTCACCAGTCTCTTCACTGTCCTCAGTCTAACACCATCTGATTTGCAATAAATGGGAGTTTGTGGCCAGCTTTGTATAAAGTAATCACTTCCACACGTTTGTCCTTGCTTGTGGTTACTTTTGGCATGATGAGAATGTGGTAGGTAACCAAATAACTGTGTTATTTGAGTCAAAACATGCCCTCGTGGTGCATCACACACAGAGACAATCCTCCTTCTGTGGCTGCCCAAACATTACTGAGCCTGCTCCTGTGGTGCCAAACCTATCAAGCAGGGTTGCCAGCTCCCGTTGAAAAAGTGTCAGCTCATTTCGCATCACAGGGGAGGGTAGTATTGACCCTACTTCACTTAACGCGAAGAAGAATGACGTCGGCAAAAGAAGTCAGTACTTTCCACGCCTACTGTACATTAGCAGCCAACATTTTCAACTCTTGGCTACCCAGATACGTACATCTCAGTTAGTTCAATCCCGTCCTTTAAGCTGGAGGGATGTCGCAGTCGCGCCCCTCCATTTCTGCCGCTTTTGCACCCATAATAAAAAGCCCTATGACCTCTAGCCCTACTAAACATTGTGTGGGAAGCGGTAAAGGACTGTAGATATATATAAGTGTAATAAAGTACTAGAAATAATAAAGTGTGAGTGTGAATATGAACAAGAAATGACAATACAAGCGGCGAATTGGCGTGAGTGGGAGGCTCGTATGCTCTCATATTTTACATTGCTTTCACAGTGTTTTTTTTTTAAGTATGGATTCCAAACTACTTGGAAATCATTGAATAGTGTTTCTAGTGTTAATATCTGGCAGTGGTATTCATATTACGGGAAGTCGGGAAGTGTAAAGTGGAGACTTAGTTACCCAACTTCAGAAGTCTCCACAAGCCCTACGGTAGTTGACGAGTGCTAAAAAAAATCCCAGGGGAAAGCTGAAGGTATGTGCCATATTCATATGTAATTATAATATTCTAGGATTAATAACTGATTCTTGGCAAATATTTTTTAAAAGTCAGTCGGAGCGCGGATTTGCCCTGCGGGATGGAAACCCCTCACCTGGTACTGCTTTCTGTGAAGCCGCACTCCATAAAAGACAGTTTCTATGCGAGGGAAACTATTGCAAGCTCAGAATAGATTAGATATTTATTTATTTGGTATGAATTTATATATAGTATGAGAGTATATTGGTTTTCACACAATAATATAGGCGATATAAGCTTTGTTCACTCACCAAACACATTAACATATCGCACCTACCTTCTCATCACTTCTGCTCATTACTAACTCTGGTGTCACATAATCTTTGTCCTCCACATCGAGAATCACTTTCGCCTTGAATTTCGTCGTCGGAGAGACCGTGGTGCTACATGTCTTTACTGCCCAGGTCACTGCTAACAGGTGAGTTGCCGAAAAAATGGCGTGGGGGGGGGGGGGGGGGTTGCCCAGGGTCAGGCAGTGTTGCTGCCTGGCAGCAGGTAGAGGAAGATCTCCCACATATACCTACCAAAAATCACCTGCGAAACTTGAAAAATGTGCAAACGATGGTCCTTTCAATGGCAAAACGTACAATGCATGTCGTTGGGACTGAACATGAAAAAAAGTTGTGACGTGCATCATACGTCGTGGGGACGGGGCGGGTTAAGATGTGGGCCATCAAGCATCAGTCTTACCTAGGATCTCCCGTTTCTTCTCCAGAGTCAGCACAACCCTTTTCTTTTTCCCTGGTGGAGGGGCCATCATCACATACCCTAGGAAGAGGCATGCAAGGAATAGCAAGGCCTGAAGCAGGTAGAAAATAACCACAAAAGCCACCATGTGCACTGCTATATCAGCTGTTCGAGAGGAGCTCTTCACTAAATGGTCATCTTGCGGGAACTGAGAACGACCAAGAGGTTCTCTAATGGACGCTGGTTAAACTACCCATTCAGACATGGCAGCACCACAGAAATGTTTGAGCGACCGTAATTTCTACCCAGATGCAAGCATTTTTTCCGGATAGAACGAAAAAATGTACAAATAATGGTTTCGAACAGCCAGATCACAGCATCCAAGTAGTGGCCATCCGGGTAATAGAGGGATTACTGTAGTACACTAGCACTAGAAAGTATTGGTGCAGGGTTTGATTGATGACTGGCGAAAAGATACTTTTAACTTGTGACTTGTCGGGAAGGTTGGTCAATATGTGGGCGCTTTTGTATGGATACATTTATGTTATTACAAATGTGTGGAATGGGTACAACAAAATATATCATTTTCATACATAAATGCTGGCAACTTAGCAGGTGTACAGGGCTGCCAGCATGTAGCCGAAACAACTGGCACATCCCAATATCTATTGTCACTGGTCTCAAAATGTTCACACTAGAGTATGCACCAGTACTTTCTGGAGCTAGTGTACAATAATACTGTACTAGTCATGAAGAAGTGCTATGACAAGGATGTGAAATAAGTTCCAAAAGGGGGAAATTGTGGGTCAGATTAATGTTAAATGGGTACAGGTATAGTTTTCATGTTCAGTACTAGAATACTGTTTACTGTTGTACTCATTCATTTTCAAACACGTGCCTGAAATCCCACCTCGGGGAGACCATCAAATATAACAGACTATCAGCTTTATCAGATCAGACTTTCTCCCTAATTAGTCATTAGAGTGAGAGTGTACTGTAATCAAATGGACACTTGGTGGTCTAGAATGTTAAGGTACTCCAACTGAATGTGTCTCAAAGGTTTGCATGCAAGGCATGATTGGGGTTTAATGCTTATATAATATCATACACAAAATTCTTGACTGAGTAGTCTAACCCAGGACCCCAGCACTCTTGGTGGAGTGTTCAGGTTTATAGGTGTCAGTGAAGCTACTTTGAAATATAATGAAACTCAAATTTCAAAATATAATGAGGACTTTCTGTACTATACTGTTTTTAAGAACAGAAAAATTATATTTTATACCTTTGAAGTAAGAATGCTTCCTTCATGTGAATAAAATTGTCTGGCAGTAGCTGGAATAAAATCCTTGCATGTCCCAGGCTTCAACAAATTAATCACCCACAGGGAGGCATAGAGTCTGTGTGTTTAGCTTTGCATTCCATCACCTGTTTTATTGTGAGGTTTAATGTTTCAAGTAAGCTAGAACTATATGTCAACTTGTGGGTGACTAGTATAATGTTCTGCATTACAGTATAATGAAAGAAAACTGGGTGATGCTTTGCTCATGTTACTAACTTAAACAGTTTTAATCCATCAGAAGCACTGTAGAACTTCAGATTTGTTTCTCCAAATGGGTTATTGCCATTATTTATATATTTTTATACTAAATGTTAATATTAAATACCTTATGTTTTTATATATTACAGTATAAAATTTATTGTATCCTTATAAACCTCTTCAGTCTGATGACGTATTAATTGTATTTTAGTTTGTTTGAGAGATACACTTCTTAAATATGGCATTCAGTGACTCCTTCAATATGGTGCTGGAGAGGGATGTCTTCATGTGGTGGCACTGGTATGTCTTTATGTGGTGACATTAGTATGTCTTCATGTCATGGCACTGGTATGTCTGCACGTGGTGACACTAGTATTACATATTGGATGGTTCCACTGCGCTGTTATACAAATGTCCCTCAATGCCCACTCTGTCCCTCTGAAGAAGGATGGTGGGCTGCAGGAGGAGGGTAACTTCAGCCCAGTCCACCTGGCTCACGTCCATTTGAGCCTGGGATTGAAGCTATTTCTGCTGCTTCCACTATTACCCATTCAGTGAAAGAAATTGCTCTTGAAGTGTATCAGATCATGTGAAGGTAGCTAGAATATAATAAAAAATTTGGGGGAGGGGGGGGCTTCAACAGGTTTATGCTGTCATTAATTGCTGTACAGATACCATTTGTAATTTCAGAGTTCTGCCCATTCCATGATGTGCTTGTCTTTCTATTCAGGAGTCTGGTGGATCAGGGGATGTGCAGTCTCTGGCAGGGAATCTTGATAATGGTGCCGCATTAGAGAGGTTTGTGTTGGAGCCAGCCAAGGAGGGCTCGCTAGTCAAGTGTCGCATATCACGTGACCGCAAGGGTATGGACCGGGGCCTCTTCCCCACATACTTCTTGCACATGGAGCGTGATGATGGCAAGAAGGTTAGTGATTGAACAGCCTGATGTGGCAGCAGTTAGCATTCACTGCATCAAAATCAGTTTTTCAGTTGTTGGTGGAACTTGGGAAGCATATCTTAAAGGAAAATATGCATATGTGCCGATTATTTTTTCTTGAAGTGAAGCCAGTACCTTAGAACCCTTCAAACTCGGACCCCATGTTATTCAAACAAAAGTCTGGACAGATAAACTTGATGTAACTTGGACGGGTAGGAGTTATATGAAACAACTGCCACATGACTCAGACAACCATGGCTCTGCTGAAGCATTTTTCTTATTACTTTACTTCCTTATCCTACTTTTTTCCAACTTATTACCTTTAGCGAGTACAGATATGTGTTTAAAGTGAATGTTTTTCTACTGAGGTGGATGGGAATGGTAGTGCCTGGGTGGACATCTGTGCTGGTAAGGGGTTGGCAATAGCCAACACCTATTTTCGGCACCAGATGATCCACAGGTATACATAGAGAGTCTTGAGGAGGATGGATGGTGAACTTGTAGAACAGAAGGCAATGATAGATTACGTGTGTGTGGATGAGCGAATGAGAAGACAAGTGTTGGATGCAAGAGTGTGGAGAGGGTGGGGGAGTAGAATCTGCAAAGAAAGTGGGTGAAGAGACTAAGGGGAAGACAGGAGGAAATAGCTCCTGTGAGAAGAGTGGAAGAGTCACAATATAGTGAGAAAATGGCAGAGTATAAGAGAATAGTGGAAGAAAGATTGAGAAGGTATGAATTAGAGCAGATGGAAGGGGTGGAAGATGTATGTAAGATTTTCACGGAAGAGATAGGCGCAGCGTGTGAGGAGGTTTGTGGAGTGAGGAGGAGATGCAGGGGTGTGCAAGGGACAGCATGGTGGAATGATGAGGTGAAATGAGCTGTGGAACAAAAGAAGAAGGCATATAGTGAATGGCTAGTGAGCAGAGGTAGGGGGGAAGATGAGAGAGAGAAGAGAGAGGTATATGTGAGGTGGAGAAGAGAGATGAAGAGATTGGTGAAGGAGAGTAAAAAGAAAGTGGATGAGGAGTTTGGGAGGAATCTGAGTGTAAAATGGAGGGAGAGTAAGAAATTGTTTTGGAAGGAGGTAAAGAAAGTAAGACAGTGTGAAAGGGGAAATAGTAGGGGAGTGAAAGATGGGAATAATAGATTGCTGGTGGAGAAAAGAGAGAAATTGAGGAGATGGAAGGAGCACTTTGAGGATTTGTTGAATGTAGAGAGTGAGAGCAGAGCAAGTATAAGTGGTTGGGGAATGGCTGGGAGAAGAAGAGGTGAGAGGAGGAAGGAAGAGATCAGTAGGGTGGAAGTAGTGGAAGCATTGAAGAAGATCAAGACGGGAAAGGCCCCTGGAATTGATGGAATGTGTGGTGAAATGCTGTAAGTATTTGGGGTGAGATTGCTGTGGAATGGATATGGAAGTTGTGTAGATTGGCTTGGGAAGAGGGAAGGGTTCCAGAGGACTGGAAATCAGGTATAATTGTTCCTTTATATAAAGGAAAAGGGGAGAGAGAAGTATGTGGTAACCATAGGGGTATTTGCCTTCTTAGTGTGACTGGAAAGATATATGGTAGAATACTTACTGATAGGGTTAGGCATATAACAGAGGAGTTAGTTGGAGAAGAACAAGGGGGATTTAGGAATGGAAAAGGGTGTGTAGATCAGATATTTGTTCTAAGATGTTTAGTGGAGAAGTATCTAGAGTAGGGAAAGAAAGTGTATGCTGCCTTCATGGACTTGGAGAAAGCTTATGACAGAATAGATAGGCAAGGTATGTGGAAGCTTCGTATTAAGATTATATGAAGTGAAGAGGAAATTGTTGAGTGCTGTGAAGAGCATGTACGAAGGAGCTAGGGCTACTGTGCGAGTGGATGGTGAGCTGAGTTCTTTGATCTGAAAGTGGGACTGAAACAGGGTTGTGTGGTCTCCATGGCTGTTTAATATATACAGAACATGGATGGGGTTGTAAAGGAGGTGCAAGGTAGGGCAGTGGATGTGGGGGTGGCTCTAATGAATGAGGGCGAGATGTGGAAGATTCCGGTGTTGTTGTCTGCTGATGATACAGTATTGTTGAGTGAAGATGAAGGGGAGTTGCAAGGTTTGGTGAATTAATCTGGGACAGTGTGTAAGAAGAGGAATCTGAAAGTTAGTGTAAACTAGAGTAAAGTTATGGTGTTTGAGAGGAATGAAGTCACAGAATTCACAGTGAGGTTGGATGGTAAGGATATGGAGAATGTGAGTGCATTCAAGTACTTGGGCAGTGTGATGAGTAAGGATGGAAGTTTTGGGGATGAAATACTTGAAAGGGTACAGCAGGGAAGGAAGGTTGTTGGTTCATTGAAAGCAGTGATGAGAAATAGGGAGGTGAGTATGGAAGTCAAGAAGTCACTGCATGATAGTATGGTGATCCCTACCCTGATGTATGGAAGCGAGGCATGGACCTTGCTAGAGGGTAACAAGTCAAGAGTGAGAGCAGTGGAAATTAGTTACTTGAGAGGAGCATGTGGAGTGACATGGAGGGACAGGTTAATGAATTAAGAAGTGAAGGAATGTTGTGAGGTGGATGTGGATGTTGTTGAGAAGATTAGGAGAAATACACTGAGGTTGTTTGGACATTTGAAGAGAATGGAGAATGAAAGACTGACTAAGAGGGTGTATGCAGGTGGGGTGGAGGGAGGGGGGAGTGAGCTGGGGGGAGGGTAGGCAAATGGTGGGTGACAGAGCAACTTGGAGGCGTTTTGTCTGCAGCCACCCTTTGCGGGATTAGGGCGTGGGGCTATAGATAGATTTATTTTTTTTTTTAAGGGCAATAATAAAGATGTACAGGAAAAATGTTGTCCAGAGAAGACTCATCCCTAGGCCTAAGCCTGCCCCCAGACATAGGCTAAAATGTCTGTCTATCAAAGAAAAACTGAAAATCTTTAAAAAGCCATACAAATTAAATATGAGAGTTTAAAGCCTTTTCTTGATAACTATTTAGATAAAGAAATATACATAACCTTATGAATCGTAATTCAAGGTGAACAAAACATTTTTTAAGGCAATTTGAAATTTATTTGCTATAATTTGGACAGCTTCCCCTCCTCTCCCTTCCTATAGTCTGAGTAGGAGGGTTTCTACTGTATTTCAGATGCCTTTCTAATGTATAAATGAATATAAGGTCTGTTTCACTGTGCATCCTGTCGTTTTACTTTTGTACATTGTTGTTCTTCGTTTCCAGATCTTATCTAATGTAATTTTTTAAGTGATACAGTAAGACCTCACTATAACGGACTAATTGGGGCCCAAGCCAGTCCGAAAAATGTGAAAATCCAATAAAAGCGACATCCGGACTTACCCCTGCTAATCCGGACTTTTTCCGATATATCAGACATTAGTCCGGATTGCATCAGTGGTTTTCACCACCATTGCAGTATTGTACTGTCTTATACCTTCATTACATTAATCAAATGGTAAAATAATACTGTACTGTGCACTGAAAAACATGTCTTTTACTTGTCTTATTGTGGTGAACATAGCTGACGTGGTCAGGCAGTCCGGACTGCTTTCTGGCTTTATCGGACTTTTTCCGATATATAGGAATTTAGTCCGGTAGCTCCTCGAGTCCGATAAAAGCGAATTCCGGTCTATTGAAGTCCGTTATATCGAGGTTTTACTGTAATTAGTTCTGGGATGATGATGCAGCTTTTCAGTCATTGAACAGTTTTATATATGATTTCTCTCTCTCTCTCTCTCTTGCAGTTTTATTTGTGATTTATCTCTCTCTCTCTCTCTCTCTCCCAGTTTTATTTGTGATTTTTTTGTGATTTTTCTCTCTCTCTCTTGCAGTTTTATTTGTGATTTTTTTTTCTCTCTCTCATTGTAGATGCATAAAGCTATGTAATAAGGAGCTGACAAATTTTACATGTTCATCGCAATTTGACACACAACGGAGGCTCACCCTGGTAAAATGTTGAGAAATCAGTCACGAAAAAGCCATCCTCACACTGAATCCACACCATGACCATGAGTAAGAAATGAGCTGTGGAATGGTAAGCTACAAATTAGCAGAAAAATTTTACAAATATTAAGTTTTGGGATGAGCTGGATGAAGCAGTGGGAGAAGTGCCCAGGAGCTATACAGTGATCATAATGGGTGATAGGAATGGAAGAGGAGGCACTGGTCCTGAGGATGACATAATGGGTTGTAAAGGAGTGCCAGGAGAAAATGATAATGGGAAGCGCCTGAAGGATATGTGTCAGGAAAGGAGGTTGTACATTTGTAACTCATTTTTCAAACACAAAGAAGCACATAAATATATGTGGTATAGAGGGAACGGGGATCATGTTGAAAGGAGCCTGGTTGATTATGTGCTCGAAGAGAGGTTGATACTGGGAATGGTTGCTGATACGAGGGCCGTGAGAGGACGATGTGGAGGTCAGTCAGATTGTATGGTTGTGGTATGCAAGATCAAACTGAGAGGAATGAAGTGGACCAGGAGAGAGAGAGAAGCAGTCAGGGAGAAAGACTGAACATCGAGAAGCTGAGGATCATAGAAATGGCAGATGAATACAGGACCAAAGTATGGGAGGAGTTATAGTCAGTGAATTGGAATGAAATGGATCTGGACAGCCTGTGGAATGCATATAGGGATTGCTTAGTTAGGAATGCTAAAGCAGTGTATGATATGGCAAGAGTAACAACAAAGAAGAGACATATGGTATGGTGGGATGAAGAGGTTAAGAAAGCAGTGAAGGAAAAGAGGAAGAAGTGGCTAGAGTGATTACAGGACAGGGGTTCAGTTGAAATAAGAACTGAATATACTGAGAGCAAGAAGCACGTAAAGAGACTAGTGAAGAGGAAAAAGGAGGGGGTAAGTGATCATCTAGGAAGAAAAATGAATGCAAATTACTCTGAAAATAGGAAGTTACTCTGGAAAGAGGTACAGAAATGTAGAAGTGACAGTGAAAAGCAATGTAAAAGTGTGAAGGATGTAAGTGGTAGATTATACCCATGGGGATGAAGTAAGGACCAGATGGAAAGAATATTTTGAAAGCCTGATGAATGGGAATAGAGAGAGCAGAGCTGCTGTAAAAATGATTGGTTTTGGGGATGTGCAGAGAAGGAATGCACTGACAGGAAAGAGTGTCACTTGCACAGGTGAAGAATGTTGTGAAGCGGCTGAAAAATGGGAAAGCAGCTGGGGTTGATGAAATGTGTGCAAAGATGACTGGGTGTGATGGACAGAGCAGAATGAAATGCTTGTTGGAGATATGAATAAAGGCATTGATGAGTGAAACTGTGCCAGCAGAGTGGAAAAAGGCTGTGATTGTATTTCTGTACAGAAATAAAGGTGAACGAAGTGAGTGCAAGAATTATCGTGGCTTAAGTTTATTGACTGTTGTAGGGAAGGTATATGGACGAATAATTATAGAGAAAGAGAGATATCAGAAGTCCTGGTGAGTGATGAACAGGGTGGCTTTAGGAGTAGCAGAGGATGTGTAGATCAAATATTTGCAGTGAGACAGATAGTGTAGAAGGCTTGTGAGAAGGACTATAAGGTCTTTATGGCATTCGTGGATCTGGAAAAAACATACAACAAAGTAGACGGAGAGGGACTGTGGAAGGTTTTATGCATGTGCGGTGTGGGTGGTGAGCTGCTGGGTGCTGTCAAGAGATTTTGTGATGGTAGTGAGGCTTGTGTAAGGGTAAATGGGCATCTAAGTGAATGGTTCACAATCGGTGTGGGTGTGTGACAAGGTTGTGTGATGTCCCCATGGTTTTTCAATATATATATATGGATGGGGTGATAAGAGAAGTGAAAACACGGTAATGGAGAAGGGGATGACATTGGTAATGAGTGGTGATGGATGGAATATCCAAAATTTGTTGTATGCTGATGATTCAGTACTACTGTATTTTCAAATACCAGACAAGAACTTTGTAGATTAGTGCAGAGCTTTGCTGATGTCTGTGAGTGTCATGCCATGAGAGTAGATGTAGAAAAGAGCAAAGTGGTGATTGTTGAGAGAGAAGGTGACTTCAGTGTGATGTTACAGTGAATGGAGAGAGACTGGAATTGGTGAGAGAGTCTGAGTGCCTGGGTACAGTGATGGAAAAGAGAGGAAAATGTGCAAAGGAGGTGGAAGGTGGAGTGACACAAGGAAGGAAAGTAGCTGGTGCAATGAAGGCCTAGATAAGAAACAGAAGCTTGAGTGTTGCAGCTGCGCGAGGCTTACACGAAGGAGTGTTAGTGCCACCTTTAGCCTGTGGATGTGAGACTATGGTGTGGCATGAAAATGAAAAGTCAAGAGTGAGAGCAGTGGAGATGGAACTTCTTAGGAATGTATGTGGAGTGCAGAGAGTGGATGGGATACGAAATAATGTGATTCGTGAAAGATGTGGAGTGAGGAAGTCTGTGGACACCAGAATTGAAGAGAGTGTACTGAGATGGTGTTGTCATGTGGAGAGAGTGGATAACAGTAGGGTTTTGAAAAGGGTATATCTGAGCAAATTTGGAGGAGGGAGGAGGCGAGGTGGGCCGGGAAGAGGGTGGAGAGATGTGGTGGATGAGTGTGTGAGGAAGAGAGGTTTGGAAGTCGGTGAGGCTGGGGGACTGATAAGAGATCGAGCTGGCTGGATGAATATTGTTAGGAGAAGCGCATGATCAGGGATTTGGCACCCCTTTTTAACATGACAGCGTCTGGATTGGCTCTATTGGATACGTTTATGTGAAGCTGCAGAATGTGGTGAATGTTTTTGGTGTATCAGATGGAGCCAGGATTCCGGGAGCTTGAATGGCGAGTTAATGGAAGCATGGCCCATTGGACTGGGCAGATTTGGGCTGTCTGGACATTGCTGCTTCTCGCCTTGCCCTAGGGTGGGAAAGGAGGTCCGGATGATGATGATGATTAAGTTTTCAACTATTAGAGCTAAGTGAATTTTTCTTTTTGAAGGTTCGATTGAAACAGGGCTGTGTCATGTCTCCATGGTTGTTCAGTCTGTATATGAATGGGGTTATAAAAGAGATACAAGGTAGGGCAGTGAATGCTGAAACGGCCCTAATGAGAGAGGGCTGTGTTTGGAAACTCCCTGTACTTTTGTTTGCAGATGATACAGTACTGTGTTGTTAAGTGAAGATAAAGGGGAGCTGCAAAGCTTGGTGAATTAGTTTGGGAGAGTGTGTAAGAAATGGAATTTAAAGGTGAGTGTAGAGAAGAGTAAAGTTATGGTCTTCGAGAGAAATGAAGTCACTGAAGTGAGGCTGGATGAGGAGGAAATGGAAGATGTTTATATGTTTAAGTACTTAGCTAGTGTGATGAGTAAGGATGGAAATTTAGAGGGTGAAGTGCTTGAAAGGGTACAACAAGGAAGAAGGTTGCTGGTTCTTTGAAAGCAGTGATAAGAAACAAAGAAGTGAGCATGGAAGTAAAAAAGCCGCTACATGACAGTATTGTGATACCAACTCTGATGTATGGAAGTGAAGCTTGGACCTTGCTGGAGGGACACAAGTTAAGAGTGAGAGCAGTGGAAATGAGTTATTTGAGAGGAGCATGTGAAGTCACATGGAAAAACAGACTGACAATTGAGGAAGTGAAGGAGTGTTGTGGTGTGGATGTGATAGAAAGTGTTAGGAGAAATACATTGAGGTAGTTTGGCCATATGGAGAGGATGGAGAGCGAAAGACTGATGAGGAGAATGTAGGTGAGTGAGGTGGAGGGGGGGAGGGGGAGGCCAAAGATGAGTTGTAGGGATAGAGTGGAGAGGTATGTGAGAGAGGGGGATGTGAACTGGGGCCAGGGCAGTGAAGTGGAGGGGGACAGGGCGACATGGAGGCAGTATGTTTGTGGCCACCCCTTACGAGATTAAGGTGTCTGGGAATAGATAGATAGATAGACTATTAGGATAATGGCAAAATTCAGTAAAGCACTACTTTTAGTCTACAATTATTTATATATATACTGTATATATATATACAGTAAACTCAATTATTCGTCGTCGCAGTATCTGACCCAACACAATATCGGGTGCTGCTGGCTCGGCTTTACTAACCCTTAGTCGGTGGCGGAACTATATATAGACTGCAAAATCTACCAAAAAATTGTGGGGAGACTATATATGCACGCATCCCCTGAAATTGTCCCCTGTAAATCCTGTCGCAATGTGCAAGTGCCTTAGAGTCTCAAATATCCCTAACTGGCAACATACAGGTTGCAGGTGGCTTATATAAGATTGCTCACTTGGTGCCTCAGTCAGTGTTCCCAGCTCTTAGAGGGGACACAACACTATTGTTTCTCCTGTAGAACTCAATTTCTAATTTTCTTTTGATATCTGGATACTGTAGATATAATCATGTCCCACACAAGGAGGAGCGCAGTGATGATGAGATACAACCTATTCTAGATAAGGATTTGGATGATGATTTCATGGATGATATTAGTAGTGATTCTACAACAGATAGTGATGGTGATGACCCTGATAGTGGTGATGAATCACAACTTGAGATTGCAGAGGAGCCAGATGATAAGCTCTTAAGTGCAGAAGGTGATGGCAGCGATTGACAGTGCTCCAGTTGGGTGGTTGAGTCATCGTCCAGTTGGTAGAGAACAATTGCCATTTACTGGAGACACAGGGGTCAAAGTAGTTTTGCCAAATCCCCAGGACCCACTGGAGGTTTTTATGTCTCTTGTAGACAGGGATATAATTGAACATACAGTGAGAGAAACAAACAAATATGCTGCCAAGGGGAAAATGATGAGAAAGAGTAGAGAGCTGATGTGGAAGGAAACTGATGTTGGGGAGCTGTATACCTTTTTAGGTTTGGTCATTTTACATGGCATAGTAAAGAAGTCTGCAACCTACTCATACCACTCCACCAACTAGATGCTTGCAACACCCTTTTAGCTATGTTAATGAAATATAGCAACTGTTCCACATTGCGGTTGAGTCTGTGTATAGATTATGTTAAAACCTTACATGTGGTAGAGTCTGTATACAGGTATATCTCAATATACAATGCCCCTGGATCTGATACCCTGGCTTAACGATGGGGGTAGAAATACTGTACCACCATACCCCACCTAACAATGGTCAAACCCCGTTAGCGATGGGTTTTTATTTTATTACTGATTCTTATGATATTTTAGACCAAAATTGTGTGTTTAGGTTGATTTATAAACTATTTTTAGACTTAGATTAATGAGTTTTCACCATAGGTGGGGTGAACATGTCATTTTGGGGTAACCTACACTTTTCTAAGCTTCATTTTTTCCAGACATATTTGACAATTTTCAGATTTTATTTGTTGGTTTTAGTGAGTTATTTACAGGTGTTAGGCTTAAAAAAAAAAAAAAAATCCCCGAGCTAGACCTTACAATATCACATAGCCCCACTAGGTAACAGGAGGGCACTACCTCTTCCGGCACGACAGTCCCGGGTGCAGCTCGAACTCGCGACAGGTGTTAGGCTTAGGTTAGCTTCTTTTACAGCTGTTAGGCCATTTATACTGTGTTCAAACTTGTATTTGGGACTCATTTGGGTGGGTTTTGGACTTGGCTCGGGGGGGGGACCCACGACTGGAAAACGCATCCCATTACAGTAATCCCTCCAAGATCCGACCTAATAGAGCCATAGGGATGTCCAGATCTTGGGTTTGTCCAGGTCTTGGGCCTGAGGCTTTGGGACAGGTACTTATGGACCCTAACCCACCCTAACTCATAAAACCTCTTACGAACTCCCAGCTGGACATGCATAGCACCTATTTAAGACCCCATTCACACAAATATGGGACAGAAAGCATGAAATAAGTGAAAAAGAACCAGTTAAGGAGGGATTACATGTGAGTATGGAAAATATTTACCAGTTGACAGCCTAATGAAACTCCCAACTGAACATAAACATCACCTTTTTTAGACCCTGAAAACACCAATAAGGGACAGAAAGTATGAAATAAATGAAATGGAACCAGAAAATGAGGAATTAGAGGTGAGTATGGGAAATATTTAGCAGTATCCAGGTTACAGTAATGTACTTACAAACACGTCTGTCCATTATGGAGATTAAACAATTAAACTGCCTCCATTGTTTTGCAGCACTTAATCCTTTGCACTCTGATTTCTAATTTTTTAACACTGCACAACACTGTGAATTCCCATGTGGTCTAGTGGCGAGGTATTGCGGTTTATTCACAAAAACAAGCATGTGTGGCAGCCATTTTGAGGAGCACTTACTCTCGATGGTAGTTAGGTGGTAACTGGGGAGGGGAGGGAAACTAGGGACCACTATCTACCCACCCAAACACAGCTGTTCGGCACCATGCACCAAGTTCAAAGTTATGGTTCAAAACTTTTCAGATTTTTTGCGTTTGGGGGGCATTTTGGGGTTCTGAAGACCCGAGTCCAAAATGTCCGGGACTTGGGGTGTCCGGGACTTGGGCGTTCGGGTCTTACAGGAATTACTCTACTTTACATGTTAAATCAACCCCGATATACAATACCCCGCCTAACAATGGGTTTTTACCTAACCAATTGCATTGTTAAAATGGGGTATACCTGTATAGATTATGTTAAAACCTTACATAATGCAGTGTAAGTATATTTATGTTCCAGTTCTGTGGTCAGGGGCATCTATATAAAGATATATATATTAAGGTGCTTCTCAGCAGCTGCTGCTGCCGGCTAACGGTTAAAGCAATATAAGGCGAAATTGTGCATTATCTGGCATCACAATGGGATGTAACCGGCAGTTCTGTGCAGTATCTGACATCTAAGGCAAAATTGTGCTTTATCTAGAATCACAATGGGATGTAACCGGCAGTTCTATGCAGTATCTGGCATCGAGGTGTATCGACCTGCTCATACACAGTAGCCAACTGGCACTTTATTACTGTGTTACTGTATTGCATCATTATTGTATTTTAAGCTTAATTTTCATCTTTTACTCAGGTGAAAGTTTTTAGAGTAGGGTCAAGACAGATAGTAATGCAATACAGGCAACCCCCACTTAACGAATGGGTTAGGTTCCTGGAAAACCATTCATTATGTGATTTTTCATTGCACAAGCCCATTATAGCTTGGGTTCAATGGGGTTTGGTTCCAGACTTCCGGTTTTCCCCCCCATCTACTAGTATTCACCCTTCTTTGCTCTTTATGAATAAATGTTTGTGTATCTTATGATTCCATAACTCATATTCTACAACTATTGAACATACAGTACATCTACATTCTACAAATACATACGGCACTTGATTTAAAGATACTCAACACTGCAGATGGAGCCAGGTCATGGAGGCGAGCTATAGTTTGTTTTTCACCACGTTCGTGACGCCTTTCCATATCCAGCTTAGTCTCGAGCTTAAAGCTCTTCCTGGAGGCCTTGGCTGCTTGTTGGCAAGGGCTAGTTGCAGGTCATTTAGGCATGGTGAGTGAAAAGTAGTGCAGTAATGCACATGCGAACTTGCAAAGGCTACAGTTGTTTTGTTTTGAATACTAGTACGAACGTTGTGTTGCTAGAGGCGCTGCTGTCAACAGCTGCTAGTCACTATTCGCAACTGGCTTCTCTGATGGATGATTCGGCTGATAATTGGTAAACCAAAAATTGGTAAAATTATTGTTTCAACCTCTAACAGAACTGGGAAATTTTGAACCTTTTCATCCTTATTTTAGACAGTTCTAAGACACTTTTCTTCTGTGGCATCTTTCTTGCAAATTATTTTTATTTTACTCTTGAAGCTGTCCTAACCTAACCTAACCTGACCTTGAGGAGTAAAATAAAAATAATTTGAGACAAAAATATCATAGAAGAAAAGTGTCTTAGAAATTTCTAAAATATCGAAAAAATGGATCAAAACTCTTAATTCTGTTGAGGTTGAAACAATCATGCATCCAAAAAATTTGTTAAACCAAGTCTAGGCATTCGTTGCGCAAGTGAAGGGTAGTAAAACACAATTTTCGATAAACCGATTTTTCGTTGCGTAAGTGTTCGTTGCGTGAGGGTTGCCTGCATCTGGCTCCACCCCAAATATTGAGCCGAAGGATGGTACGGTACACTACTACGCAATATCCGGCATTTCATACTAGGGCTTGTCTGAATTATGCCAGATAATTGAAAGTTTACTGTATATACAGTACTGTATATATATGTATAGTATTCCCTCATTTATCAGGACATGCAGTATTCAGACCTGTTCATTTTCAGGATACTGGACCTTGGCTCTTTTAATCCATTATCTGAATTTACTTGCTATTATCCGGACATAAATCTCCTAGAACTTTGGCCCACCAGCCGACATGTTCAGGCATTCGGTATCGTTGCTGTTGGGCTCGAGCTGCGAGTGGGAAATAGGCCGTAACCCACAACCAGAGCTAAAATGTCCATCCACCCTTGTGTTGAATGGTCAAAGTCACACATTGGTCCGATCACTCCCAACAAACCTCCAGCACTCGAGTACTGTAATACGACTGTAACCCACAAGCGGTGTAAAACGTTCGTATGCATTCCCACCGACTGTCCAGAGTTGCACAGCCACCGGGCTAAGTCTTTCCCAATTGCCACTACGCATCAAACACAGACCACAATTCACAAGTACTGTACATGTTCGGTGACAGTGGCTATACTCTATCAAATGTCCACGTCACCTGCTCACAAGTAGTTGTGTTTCCAAATGGCCACCATGCGTCAAACAGACCACAAACCACGAGTAAATGTACACTAAAATCGCCCTTCCGCCTCATGACAGAAGGCAAAAATCTTGCCCACAGCCTCGCTTCTCCCCCCCCCCTCATCCCTCCTCCATACCCTCTTGGCTCCCCCCCTCATTCCCTCCCCTCCTTTGTGCTCATAGCACTGACTCGTGAATTTTTACATTTTTTTGCAAATTATTTGAATACTATTGGTCTTATTGAAATTCCGAAGTTACCACGAGAAAGCTCATGAAATTCTGCATCTAGACATTTACTTAACTCTTGGAAGGTGCTGGCAAAATTTTGCACCAGGATGTTGGAAAGTTATATGAAGGTAAGTGTTACCCTTGAACACTATTTATTCTCACTGCATTTCTATACTTTTACTCAAAAGTTTTCTGTGTTTTTATTAGCTTATTGTATAAACACCAATGAAGATGATGGTATATGATTTATATCAATTTAACCAATTTCCAGTGGCATATTTGGCTGTGGAATTTTTTTGTGGACCTGGATCATCCATCATTGGTGTCAGATAACTGATTTTCCAACCATCCTGAGGTGTTTTGTGGATATTTGTTGTTTATGCATTGTTTACTTGGTGTTTAGCATTGATACGGATAATCCCGTGTGTTTTGATGTCTAAATATGGCTGATTTTCCTTGGAATGATTATTGCTTCCATGACCGGGAGCCAGCTGAGTGCCTTGCGCATTACGGAGGTTATTCTCTCGGTCATGGAAGCATACATTCCTTTCTCATATCCTCTGACTAATGCAAGAAAGCCTTGGTTTAATCACACTTGTTCTAATGCTGTCCACAACAAGGAGAGGGCCTATAAAAGGTACCAGAGCCAACCCACCCCTGAATCACATCTTTTATGTATTTCTGCCCGGAATCGTGCTAAGTCTGTTCTTCGCTTTGCTAAAAATAATTTCATCCGTGCTAAATGTTCTCAACTCTCCAACTCGAATTCTTCTCGCTCCTTCTGGCACCTTGCCAAAAACCTTTCTGACAACTTTACCCCATCATCCTTCCCTCTTCTTTTCTACTCTGATGGCTCTGTAGCTATTTCTTCTACTGATAAAGCAGATCTCTTCGCTCAGCCTTTCTCCTCCAATTCCACCTTAGACGATTCCGATGCTGTTCCTCCATCACTTCCCCCCTCTGACTTCTTCTTGACTGACATTAAAATTTCTTCAGCTGATGTATTTTCTGCCATCATTGGCCTCAATACTAACAAGGCATATGGGCCTGATGGAGTCCCTCCTGTTGTCCTCAAAAACTGTGCTTCTGTGCTTACACCCTGCCTAGGTAAACTCTTTCGCCTTTGTCTATCAACTTGTACCTTTCCTTCTTGCTGGAAGTTTGCTCTCATTCAGCCAATCCCAAAGAAGGGTGACCATTCCCAACCTTCTAACTATCGTCCAATTGCTTTAACATCGTGTGTCTCAAAAGTTTTCGAGTCCATTCTTAACAGAAAAATTTAAAGCACCTTTCCAGTCACAACCTTCTTTCTGATCGTCAGTATGGGTTCCGTCAGGGACGCTCCACTGGCGATCTTCTCACTTACCTTTCAGAATCCTGGTCCTCCTCCTTTCAGGACTTTGGCAAAAGCTTTGTCATTGCACTTGACATCTCAAAGGCTTTTGATCGAGTCTGGCATAAATCTTTAATTTCCAAACTGCCCTCCTACGGTTTCTGTCCTATCTGTGCCTTCATCTCTAGCTTCCTTTCTGGTCGTTCTATAGCCACTGTTGTAGACGGCCATCATTCTTCTCCTAGACCTGTCAGCAGTGGTGTTCCTCAGGGCTCTGTCCTGTCACCAACTCTATTCCTTTTATTCATCAATGACCTAATCTGTACATCTAACCCTATCCACTCATATGCTGATGATTCCACCCTTCACCTTTCCATTCGGTTTCCGCAACGTCCATCTCAGCAGTTGCTTCAACAAAAAAGGGATGAGGCTATGGCACACCTAATGTCTGACTTGGCTCGTATCTCTGATTGGGGTAAAAATAATCTTGTTATTTCTAATGCATCAAAAACTCAGTTCTTACACTTCTCTACCTGACAGAATCTTCCTCAGGATTACCCACTAATGTGTAATAATGTCCAGCTCAGTCCTGCATCATCCTTGAACATGCTTGGGGTTTCATTCTTTCAGAATTTGTCTTGGAAAGAACATATTACATCTCTTGTGAAATCTGCCTCCAAGAGATTAGGTGTGCTAAGTCGATTCCGAACTTTCTTTACCCCTGCACAGTTGTTGACCTTGTACACAGGTTTTATTCGCCCGTGTATGGAGTACAACTCTCATATGTGGGGAGGCTCCCCACATGCAGCTCTTCTCAATAGGGTGGAGTCAAAGGCTTTTTGTCTCATTAACTCTCCTCCTCTTACTGTTTCCCTTCAACCTTTGTCTCTTCTCCACACTGTTGCACCTTTATGTCTCTTCTATCGCTACTTCAATGATCACTGTTCCTCTGAACTGTCTGCTTGCATCCCTCCACCTCTACGACGGGCATGTAGTACCCGTGTAGCAACAAACTCTCATCCCTTTTCTGTCCAACTCTCTAATGCAAGAGTTAACCGTTACTCCCAGTCCTTCATTTATGCAACTGGTCAACTCTGGAACTGTTTTCCTCTGTCTGTATTTCCTACTTCCTATGATCTCCAGTCTTTCAAACGCAGTGTGTCCAGGCATCTCGAAATGAACGGATCTTGACTTTGGCTCTCTTTTGTATTGTTTTTGCTTTTTCTTGGAAGGAACAGTATGCGGGCCTGTGGCCTTTGGTTCCTTTTTCCTTGCATTTAGAAAAAAAAAAAAACTGAAAACAGTGCCAAAATTAGGAGGAGTACTTTACATACAGTAGTGTATAGGTAGGGTGTTTTTTGGTTTTCAGTGTTTTTTTTTTACTTGGTGTTCTTGGTGTTTGGCATTATTTTGGATATTCCTATGTGTGTTTTGATGTCTAAATTTGGCAGATTGACCTGAAAACAGTGCCAAAAATAGGAGGGTTACTGTACATAGTTTATAGGAAGGGTGTTTTTTTGGATTTTCATTGTTTTTTTTTGCATGGTTTTATTGGTGGTTATCATTACTATGGATATTCTTGTGTGTTTTTTGATGTCTAAATATGCCTAAATGACCGGAAGACACTGCCAAAGTAAGCAGAGGTACTATACAGGTAGATTAGGTATATGTTGGAGGTTGGGTATAGGTAGGGGCTGGGTATAGTGTGGGGGATATTGTTCATTATCTGGACATTGCCACTATCCAGGCAATGCCCTTTGCTTTATTATGTAGGATAATTGAGGGACTACTGTATATATATACATACCATATAAATATTTATACACACACACACATATATATAATATATACTCTGTGTGTATATCTATATATATATATATATATATATATATATATATATATACAGTACACACACACACACAGGTATACCAAGGTTTAACAATGCAGTTGGTTAAGTAAAAACCCATTTCTAGGCGGGATATAGTATCTCAGGGTAGATTTAACACGTATAGGGATGCATTTTTGAGCCTTGGGTTCCCCCCCCCAACCAAGTTCTAAACCCACCCAAATAAGTCCAAAAACAAGTTTCTAGAATCTAAATTCCCAATAGCTTTAAAACAAGGAAAAATAAGGCTAAAAGCAGTTTATAACTCACCTGAACCCAAAAATAAACTCTGAAAACCATCAATAATAAGTCTGGAAAAAATCAAACTTAGTGAACTGTACCCCAAAATGATAATGTTCACCCCACCCATGACTAAAACACATTAATCTAAGACTAAAAACAGTTTTTAAATCAACCTAAACTCAAAATTTAAGTCTAAAATATAATCAAAATTGGTATTTAAAAAAAAAAAAAAACCGGTCTGGCCATTGTTCGGCGGGGTAGGGTGGTATTTCTGACCCAATCTCTGTGCTGGGGTATTGTACCTCGGGGTCTGCCTGTGTATTTATATACTGTACTGTATGTACAGTATATACATATATATACACACATACAATGCCCAGTTCCACTGGGCATATTAGCAGTGTAGTAACTGATTTAGCATTGCCAGTTTTAGATCATCTTTTCTCAGTTATAAAATAGCCAGTGATGCTGGCCAGTACAGTGTATTCATTCACATGTTTAAGATTGTATACAGTATATGTATATCTATGTACAGTATATCTGTATATATTTATGTACAGTATATCTGTATATATCTATGTACAGTATATCTGTATATATCTATCTATCTATCTATTGCCAGACGCCCCAATCCCGAACGGGGTGGCCACAAACAAATCGCCTCCATGTCACTCTGTCCCCTGCCATTTCACTACCACGCTCCCAACTCACACCCCCCTCTCTCATATACCTCTCCACTCCATCCCTCCATCTCATCCTCGGCCTCCCCCTCCCTCTCGCCCCCTCCACCTCACTCACATA
>JAGKTI010008674.1:0-13526 GCA_018397915.1 Birgus latro
AGACAGAGAGATGGGCAGATAGATGGACAGACAGACTGACAGGAAGACAGACAGAGACAGACAGACGACAAATATATAGACACAGATAGATAGATACAGAGACAGGCAGATAGACAAAGATAAACACAGACAAACAGATGGAGTGATAGATAGATAGATAGGTGGATAGATAGATAGACAGACATAGGTAAATGTCTTAATCTCAATAAATCTCTTCAGTGAGAGGTCTGTTACGGATATTATCAGAAGTCAGTCGTGTAATCTCCAGACAGTAATACTTAGTCGTTCTATAGCCCGGCCAGACTCCGTATTCCCGGCCAGCAAGTTGCCTCTGCGTCACCTTGTCCTCCGCCGTCAAATTGCCCTTCCTCCATCTCACAGTACTCATATCCCTCTCCACCTCAGCCTTGGTCTCGTTCTCCCCCTCTCTGCCTCCACACCGCCCACATTCACTTTTCTGGTCAATGTATCATTCTCCATTCAGCTTTAAGAAAAAATCTCTGTTGAAGGGGCTAATGAAGAATAAATTTACTCTCCCTCTTCCATTTTGAAAAGTCTTTTCAAAAGCTAAATATACCCGTGTGAGGGTATCCAAAATATAATTCAAAGTTTGTCACTGTAAAAAAAAAAAGTCAGCTGATAGTGAATCCTATGAGCCATGGAGAGATTATATTGTCACCTTGTCTCTCATGGTCTCTCATGGGCGCAGTTACTCTTATTTTATTTCGGCTAAAGTCACACGATTAAAATCTAGTTAAGAGAGTCATAGGAGCGATAGGGAGTTTACCGTGAAGAAAATAACGTAATTTTACAAAGCTTTATTATTACAACCTTAGCTACAGAGTTAATAGTAATAATAATAATAATAATAATAATAATAATAAATGATCTTATGATTCTCAAAAGTGCCAGTTCTTCCAAAAGGAATTCAGAAAGAAAGTCATGTTTGTACCTTTAAAATTACACTAAGCGATGTCACACATATACAGTACATATTTCATCTGCATCAGTAATGTTAGGTTCATATGAAAGCATCTTAAAAATATGTGTTGCTGTTAATTGCAATAATTCCGTAAATATGTTGCAGAAAAAATATATAAAATATGGGATCTGGCCTCTCAAGAGCCCACTGCTTAACCCCTTCAGTGCGATGACGTGTATCTTATTTTTGCAACCTCCAGACAATTTTATTCAGTTCAGGAGTGATTTTTCGATCTGGAATGGATATAGCTTTACAAGCTCCTTCGATACTACAGTTGAATAAAATCGTTGAATAAAATCGTCTGGCAATGGTGTTATTAAGACGAAAATTGGCCATCACAGTGAAGTGGCTAAAAAAAATTGTATAGGGGCATGTGGTACAAATAGACATTTCTAGATACCCGTACATGTACTTTCACGCTCAGTAAACATGGAGAGGGAGATTTATATTTTTTTATTTTTTTTTCACTTTAACTTGGTTATAAACTGCCATTTCTCCTGAAGTGCAATAGTAGTTTAATACTCGAATATAGTGCTAGGCGCAATTTAGTGCTATACAAATAATGTAGAACCGTTGAATCCTTATTCTGCCATTGATTTACGTGAAACAAACAGCAAAAAGACGACAATCTGGGCCAAGTTAAGATAAAAAGTGCGTAATTATCATGTCGCACCTTCCCCTCCCAATCTGGCCAGTATCCTTCCTCAAATATAAATTGTGGATACGGCCATGATACACTTAAGAGTAGATGGATATATGTGCATAAATGCAATATTTACATCAATATCTTGCTGTATAGGATACTGACAGTATTATGGTTTCAGACATGGTAATGGCACATCGTTTTCTTACATCAGTTGAAGGTCTAAGTACTAAAAAGGCTTCCATGCTTTACGATACTCCTCCTTATTAAACTAACTCTGATAAGATTTTCCAGTTACATGAATTTTCAGGATCCATGTGTTGAAAGACATATTTTCAAAGCTATAAAAACATTGGTGAATCAACAGACATCTTGGTAGAGACGTGGCGACAGGAAATTAATTAATAATGATCGTTATGTTTCAGGGATGTTACAGAAATATTTAAACGTTTCTCATACATCTGGTGTTGTAGGTGTGGGGAACTGGCAAATTAGAGTTATTGGTTTCAATGAAATTTTAAGTTGCATGCAAAGCAACGGTTGCGTGTGACTGACTGGGTGAATTTTTGCCGGGTAGCTACTTTTCATGTCAGTCGCTCTTAAATAGCAATATTTCTGTACTAAGGACAAAGAGCAAAAAGAATATAAACTAGGCGATTTATAAAGGACTTTCTGAATATGATTTACACTGCGTAGATTTCCTACATATAGAAAAACTTTTTTTTGTACATCACATTCAGTTAACTTTACATTCAGCCTTAAATTTAACTGAGGACAGAAGCATGACAATGAATAATTCGTACATACATATATTAAAGTGAGAATAGCATATTATAGCCTACTTGATCTGGTCTACCGGTATGTTTCAAAATATACATGTACTCATACCAAAACCCTGCGTGACGCATGGTTCACCAGAGAAGCACGCATAGTACTGGCACAGATTTATACAAAGCTTAGAAAAAATCTGAATCATATTAGAGCATATAAAGACGGTAAGAGCAGAATAAAAACCTATAACACCAGTGTTCGTCTATATCAGTGGTTCCCAAATCTTAAGTTGCGTCCCAAACAGGGATCGCAAGGATGTTTCTGAGGGTCACGAAAGATTTCAGGGATGAGATATACTTTCGACAAAAGATTATGAAATATATATTGATAGCTAAATTTTCAGTGTCATGACTTAGAATACTGTATACTGATATCCATGATATCCAAGTGCAGAAACAACGTTCTGACGCCTCTTATGTTCTAACTTTTGAAGTTAGTTAATAAATTTGTTTAACTTTTAAACGAATATACTTCTTTCCTTTTCCATCTGACTCTGGCAACAATGACGATATAAACTACAGCAAGGAATCACGTTGCCCTCAGCATGAATTACATTGTGCTATTACGAACGAAAAGCCAAAACTCTAGGAGCTAACCCTATAAATATAATTATCATGTTAACCATTAAATATGTGGTATTGTCACCTATCGAATTTTGCAGTAAAGTTGAAGTTTCTTTTGAAAATAGATAGCAGTTAAAGTAGGTCTATCGACTGTTCGTGTCACCGGGCTGGGAAAAGATTTAATTTACGGTCGTCATTAATACAATATAAATAAAGTAAATGTGCAGCTTCTTCTCGTGCATTCAGGGAAAACATGGAACTGCATACCCAATCCTGCGATATGCATGCTGATCTGAAAGAATTAAACAGCAGTAGTAGTAGCAGCAATCGTATTAGTAGTAGTTAGCGGATGGGAGCCCATTCTACATGTACGGTACTAAGATATCAAAACAAAATCTGACCTCCTTCTATTTTGTATCTCTCATAAGTTTTTGAGGAGGGCTAACCCCCTCTAAAACTAACGGAGGAAAATTTTTTGTAGTGGAAGACATTATTAATGAACCAGATTTACTGACCTAAGAATTATCATGAGATCCATATACTCACTTTCTCCTATTTCTGATTGTTTTTAGTTTTGGGAGGGAGACCTACCCCCACAAGAATCAGGGGGGAAGGGGGGGTTCCCCGTGCTAACATATCGTATAACGGGTGAAAGTCCTACGTACATGTGCGAAGATATCATAGTCATATCTGCTTTCCTTTGCAATTTCCGAGAATTTGTATTTGTTCTGGGGAATATTATTGTCGCCTCCTAAAAACCATGGTTGGAAAGTTTAATATAGCAGAAGATCTTCGGAGTAACCAGATGAACTCACCTGGGAAATATTATTCAGATCCATCAAACAACCAAGAAGGAGTTAAGGCAGCCCCCCCCCACACACAAAGTAATTGGATTGCAAGTACGAAAGTGGTACATAAACAGGAGGGAATAAAAAGGAGGAAGGTAGAAGACCCAAGTCATGGCAAGTATGTAAACAAGATGATTAAATTTATGTACTCAGATGTAGATGGAATGATATCTAAATTACTAGATATGAATGATTATATTAAAGAAAAGAAACCACATATTGCCTGCCTAACTGAAACAAAATTAACATCAAGGATATCAAACGATACCATAAACCTAGAGGAATATAATAGCCTATATGGAGGAAAGGTAGGAGCTTAAAAAAGGGAGGAGGAATTATGATATTAACAAAGAAAAATCTGCAAGTCAAAGAAATAGAACTAGATATACTCTCACAGGTAGAACTGATCGCAGTAGAGATTAGTATGTCTGAAGGGAAAATAATTGTGGCAAATCTATACATGCCACCCAGATCAAACATTTGGGAAAAAGGCGAATATGAAGACCTGGCAGAGAGTACAATTCAAAGTTTAAGAGCATTACTACATAGAATGGAGGAGAAATCTGAAAGAATTATAATATCTGGAGATTTCAATACAAATATAAATTGGAATACTCTAGATATAAAAAGCCAGGAAAGCTGTTGGGACCAGAAGCTCCTGGACCTTGTGCAGTTTTTTCTAACACATGTAAAAGAAAGCACGAGAAAAAGAGGACTAGATGTATGTACCATCAGTACTAGATCTTATAATTACTAGGCAAGAAAATATTGACAGTATTATATATCACCCTCCATTCAGCAAAAGCGACCATGCAGTATTAAATTACAACTTTAAGATTGCATATGACATAGTTAACAGTAATGAAAGCTATAAAAAGAGCCTTAACTATTAAAAGGGAACTACCACGACCTAAAGAAATACTTCTTAGAAATAGATTGGGAAAAACAGCTTAGAGGACAAGATTTAAATCTTATATATAGAAAACTCTGTGAACTTTATGAAATAGGAGTCCAAAATTACATCCCTCGGCACCAAGAAGCAGAAATGACAATAAAGAAATGATTTAATAAAGAATGTAAAAAATCAGAAGAAAAAAGAGACGTGTTGTGGAATAGATACAGAAGACACAATAATGAGAGAGCATGTAACAACTACAAACAGGCAAGAAACGAATACACAAGAATAAGGAGGGAAACCCCAAAAAAGTTTGAGGAGGACATCATTAACAAAAGTAGTGATCAACCAAAGCTATTTTACAGCTACATCCGAAGCAAAACCAAAGTAAAAGACAAAATACAATCCATTACGGATGAAGGGATCCTCTAAACACGAGAAAGATATTTTTGAAGCACTAAGTAAGAATTTCCAATCAGTTTTTACAGAAGAAAATAATTTTGAGTGGGATGATACGGAACATGCATGCCCAAACATATTACCAGATATACAAATATCACAAAAAGAAATACAGGAGTTAAGTAAATTAGACAAAGGAAAAGCAAATGGCCCAGACGAAATTTCATGTTGGGTGCTACATGAATGTGCAAAGGAGTTAAGTAGACTATTATATTTAATATTTAAGGAATCTTTGGGCCAGGGTAAACTACCTGATATTTGGAAGAAAGCAAACATTGTCCCCTTATTCAAGAAAGGGAATAGACAAAATCCACTCAACTACCGACCAGTATCACTAACCAGTGTTGTAAGATACTGGAAAATCTATCTCAGTCTATATATAGCCCGACGCTCTAATCCCGCAAGGGGTGGCCGCAGACAAAACGCCTCCAAGTCGCACTGTTACCCACCATTTGCCTACCCTCCCCCCAGCTCACTCTTCCCTCCCTTATATACCTCTCAACTCCATCCCTCCACCTCATCCTTCACCTTCCCCTCCCTCTCCCTCCCTCCACCCCACCTGCATACACCCTCTTAGTCAGTCTTTCATTCTCCGTTCTCTCCACATGTCCAAACCACCTCAGTGTATTTCTCCTAATCTTCTCAACAACATCCACATCCACCCCACAACGTTCCTTCACTTCTTCATTCGTCAATCTGTCCCTCCATGTCACTCCACATGCTCCTCTCAAGTAACTCATTTCCACTGCTCTCACTCTTGACTTGTTATCCTCTAGCAAGGTCCATGCCTTGCTTCCATACATCAGGGTAGGGATCACGATACTATCATGCAGTGACTTCTTGACTTCCATACTCACCCCCCCTATTTCTCATCACCGCTTTCAGTGAACCAACAACCTACCTTCCCTACTGTACCCTTTCAAGTATTTCATCCCCAAAACTTCCATCCTTACTCGTCACACTGCCCAGGTACTTGAATGCACTCACATTCTCCATATCCTCACCATCCAACCTCACTGTGCATTCTATGATTTCATTCCTCTCAAACACCATAACTTTACTCTTGTTCACATTGACTTTCAGATTCCTCTTCTTACACACTGTCCCAAATTCATTCACCAAACCTTGCAACTCTCCCTCATCTTCACTCAACAATACTGTATCATCAGCAGACAACAACACCGTAATCTTCCACATCTCGCCCTCATTCATTAGAGCCACCCCCACATCCACTGCCCTACCTTGCACCTCTTTACAACTCCACCCATGTATATATTAAACAGTCATGGAGACATCACACAACCCTGTTTCAGTCCCACTTTCAGATCAAAGAACTCACTTAGCTCACCATCCACTCGCACAGTAGCCCTAGCTCCTTCGTACATGCTCTTCACAGCACTCAACAATTTCCCCTCCACTCCATATATTCTTAATACCTTCCACATACCTTGCCTATCTATTCAGTCATACGCTTTCTCCAAGTCTATGAAGGAAGCATACACTTTCTTTCCCTTCTCTAGATACTTCTCCACTAAACATCTTAGAACAAATATCTGATCTACACACCCTTTTCTCTTCCTAAATCCCCCTTGTTCTTCTCCAACTAACTCCTCTGTTATATGCCTAACCCTATCAATAAGTATTCTACCATATCTCTTTCCAGTCACACTAAGAAGGCAAATACCCTTATGATTACCACATACTTCTCTCTCCCCTTTTCCTTTATATAAAGGAACAGTTATATCTTATTTCCAGTCCTCTGGAATCCTTCCCTCTTCCCAAGCCAATCTACACAACTTCCATATCCATTCCACAGCAATCTCACCCCCATACTTCAGCATTTCACTACACACTCCATCAGTTCCTGGGGCCTTTCCCATCTTGATCTTCTTCAGTGCTTCCACTACTTCCGCCCTACTGATCCCTTCCTCCCTCCTTTCACCTCTTCTTCTCCCAGCCATTCCCCAACCACTTATACTTGCTTTGCTCTCTCTCTCTCTACATTCAACAGATCCTCAAAGTGCTACTTTCATCTCCTCAATTTCTCCCTCTTCTCCACCAGCAATCCATTATCCCGTCTTTCACTCCCCTACTATTTCCCCTTTCACACTGTCTTACTTTCTTTACCTCCTTCCAAAACAATTTCTTACTCTCCCTCCATTTTACACTCAGATTCCTCTCAGACTCCTCATCCACTTTCTTCTTACTCTCCTTCACCAATCTCTTAACCTCTCTTCTCCACCTCACATATACCTCTCTCTTCTCTCTCTCTCATCTTCTCCCCTACCTCTGTTCGCTAGCCACTCACTATATGCCTTCTTCTTTTGTTCCACAGCTCGTTTCACCTCATCATTCCACCATGCTGTCCCTTGCACACCCCTGCATCTCCTCCTCACTCCACAAACCTCCTCACATGCTGCGCCTATCTCTTCCATGAAAATCTTACATACATCTTCCACCCCTTCCATCTGCTCTAACTCATACCTTCCCAATCTTTCTTCCACTATTCTCTTATAATATGCCATTTTCTCACTATCTTGTAACTTCTCCACTCTTCTCACAGGAGCTATTTCCTCCTTTCTTCTCCTTGGTCTCGCCACCCACTTTCTTTGCAGCCTCACCTTGGCCATCACTAAGTGATGGAAAAGCTGATACTGGAAAAGCTGATAAGAAAAGTTTGGGTAAACCATCTAGATATTCTAGAAGAACACAGTATGACAACAGAAAGGCAATTTGGTTTCAGAAATGGAAAATTGTGTGTTACTAATCTATTAAGCTATTATGACAGAGTTGCAGAAACACTACAGGAAAGAGAAGGATGGATGGACAGTATCTATCTAGATTTCAAGAATGCATTTGACAGAGTACCGCACCAAAGACTATTGTGGAAACAGTACCATCAAGGAGGAATCTGAGGCAAACTGTACTGTTGGATGCAAGATTTTCTCAGGAAAAGGGAAATGAGGACAGTACTAAGAGGAAACTACTCATCTAGGAGGGAAGTGACTAGCTGAGTTCCACAGAGCTCAGTGCTGGCACCAATAATGTTTTTAGTGCATATAAATGACATAGCTAGTAACATTGGAAATGAAAGCTATTTAAATATGTTTGCGGATGATGCAAAAATACAAAGGAGAATTACTAACACAGACTCTTGTAAAGAACTACAAGAAGAATTAAATAAACTTCATGTAATCAAGTTTCGTAACAGTGGGAAGACCAGATTGGGATTATAAGCTAGGAAGTAAAACCCTACACATGTTAGAAAGAGAGAAGGACTTAGGTGTGATTATCAAAAACAGACGATCTCCGGCTGACCACGTAAATGAGAAGGTACGGAACATGTATACACTGGTTGCAAATATGAGAATAGCGTTCACGTACATAAATGAAGACATGCTGAGGAAGATAATAACATCCTTCATCAGACCAACCCTGGAGTATGAATCAGTAGTCTAACATACTCATCTCAAGAAACACATAGATAAGATTGAAAAAGTTCAAAGGGCTGCTACAAGATGAGTACCAGGCTGAAGGGATCTAAACAATAAAGACAGACTAGAAAAACTGAACTGCCAACACTACAGGAGAGATGGAAAAGAGGAGACATGATTATGCCATATAAATGCATATCAGGGAAGGAGAAAATAGACATAAATGAATATATAACCTATGGGGAAGCATCAGCAAGAGGACACTGCATAAAAAGAGAGGTGATAAAGATGTAAGGAAATTTAGTTTCCCAAATAGGGCAATTGATCAGTGGAATGCACTACCGAATGAAATAGTGTGTGCCAAAACAATTCATAAATTTAAGGAGATCTATGATGAAAATGGTTTAAGACACGGGACAGTACGAGCTTATCTCATTCCTGTAAAGAGTAAGAACACACACACACACACACACAAGCTGAAGCTCGCTCAACAGTATGGGGCGATTTGCCGAAAATGATACAATTCTGCTTTGCAGGACTGATAGATTAAAGTAAATAAGCAAAAAAATAATAATATAAAAAAGAAAATGGTCTAAACAAAATGATTTCTATCTTAGCCATAGCTGTATTAGATGTACTGCAAATTTTTATTCTCACATTATGGCACAATGATGTTGCAGTTAAATGTATTTTTAATTACTGTGATTGTACACACACATATTAATATAGGCTATTGGGTCGTATTCTCGTACGTCATCCCAAGAGGACTACCTTAGCATTTCGTCCTTACCAGGAAGAACAAGACATGGATTGATTCTCTCTCTCTCTCTCTCTCTCTCTCTCTCTCTCTCTCTCTCTCTCTGGGGGCACGGTGGCTCAGAGGTAGAGCATCGAGCTCGGGACCCGGGGGTCGCGAGTTCGAGCCGCGCCCGGGACTGCCGTGCCGGGAGGGGTAGCGCCCTCCTGTTACCTAGCGGGGCTATATGATCTCACTGTAAGGTCTAGCTCGGGGGATTCTTTAATCCCTTTAATCTCTCTCTCTCTCTCTCTCTCTCTCTCTCTCGTTTTTCCCGTAGAAACAAATCATACAGGAAATTATGACTCTACTTTCTAGATATTCAGCTGTAGTCAGACATGGTGACCCTGCAACTGTAATGAGGCTGGGTATTGCCTCAGATGCTATGTTCAGTATCCTGTGATTTGTTTTAGGCTCATATAGTCGGATTCTTGTGATTCTGCGCCATCGTATGAAGGTTGATGCTGTGTTTGGTGTTCTGTTCTGAATCAGGTGTTACAGTGGTATAGTCGGGTTCTGCTGTGTCTGTGTAAATCGTTCTGAGGGTGAGTGTCGTCTGAGACTTTGTGTGTGATGTAGTTTTTTCCGTCCTAGTCCCAATGTGAGCGGCATGATGTAATCGGGATCAGGGTAATCGTTCTGAGGGTGTGTGCTGGGTGTGTTCTTTGTCCTTTGGCCTAGTGTGGGCGTGAGCGGCTTGATATAGTCTGGATCTGATGGGTCTGTATAGTCGTTCTGAGGGGGGGTGTTGTGTGTGTTCTTTGTCCATGCGTGGGCGTGAGCGGCTTGATATAGTCTGGTACTAGTGGGTCTGTATAGTCGTTCTGAGGGGGAATGTATGTGTTGTTCCTTCTCTGTCCTAAAACTGGTGTCCGCGGAATGCTGTAGTCAGGATCTGTATAAACGTTTTCGTGCTGGGCCTTCTTGTCCGTGTCGTCGTGTGTGCCGTTCACGTAGTTCGCAAGACCAAACACTCTGATGTCGTCGTAAAGAGGTTCCTGGTAATCGTCAGGTCTGTCGGGTCTCTCTGGAGTGACCTGGTCCCTAGGAGGCGACGTCAATTCCTTATGCAAGACCGTCTGAAGCCGCCATTCCGTCTCCGACACTGAGCTCTATAATATGGAGTGGCTTTCTCCGCCGCGGGCGTGTGATTTTGGCCGCAATATTGAAACCCCTGCACTCGTCGCTTGTGCACTAATACAGAACCATTCATGGTTAATATTTTTGTTCTGCCTAGTTCAACGAATTATATGGGGTACATTTAGCCCAGAGTATTAAAAAAAAAAAAAAAAAGGTTGCTGCAGTGCATAACATACCCTTTTTCTTTTTCGTTTTTCTTTATGACCTTAACCAAATGTCAGTTTATGATAATAAAGATAAAATTGATGTCGACTGAAAGAGCACATATATGAAAATAATGTATATTTCGCCATCATAAAGTATATAAGCACATCACTATATCTATTGCCAGATAATGTGGCATTAACGTTGAAGTGATGGTGATGTTGAAGCCGTTTTACATCGAAGTAGTGGTGTTGGAAGTTCTTAGACTACCCATGCCATGAAACCAAATGTCCAGATTGATAAAGTCCGGAAGATTGCGGAGAGAGTGTGAACAGAAGAGACGAGGACATGGAGAGAAAGACTGGAGATAAATGGGCCCCTTGTAGTCGCTTCAGTCATACAGGGATACTGGGAATGAATCTTCCCACCCCTTCCCACGGGGCAATAATCTTACAGAATTAGCAACAAGATATATTTCTTACTTGGGAAATGTAATACCATCTCTTTTTGATGATTTCCTGTACCCATTTTTGCATCCAGAAGCTGCACAGCTGACCATGGCACTATATACTGCGGAATCATCGGCTGCTTTCAAAAACCCAACGAACACCTCAGTTCAAAAAGAGTGGGCATTAGGCGTGGTGCAACATGGCTGCCACTACACCAGCGTTGCCCTGGTGGCGGCTACATAAATTACGCTGTGTTACTCATACTCCATATTATAGAGTTCAGTGGCAGCCAACCTATTCTCATTAGCCGAGCTGTGGCGCAGTAAAGTGGAAAATACACAGACCTTTAGGGGATTGTCTACCATTGTTCCGATGCATCTAGACACACGTGCTTTTCTGGAGATGATAGTGCTATGCCTGAGGAACTTGTTGCCAGCCATAACTCCAATACCGCTCGAGGTGACGTATGCGTCCCTTTTCATGACATGGGGGCCTCATTTATACCAAGTCGCTCCTCCGCTACTCTCTTATATTCTGCCTTTTTCTATCCTCTAGCAACCTTTCTACCCTCCTTGTATGGACTACATCCTCCTGTCCTTCCCTCCTTCTATTCCTCCATTGCATTTGAACCTTGACTCCACCACCAAGTGGTGGTCGGGAAGTCCGCTCCCTCAATCTCTGTATGCTTGTACATCTATTACACACCTTCTCATTCTGTCATCCACACACACATAATCAGTCACTGCCTTCCGTTCATTAAGTTCTCCACCCACCCTTCTCATCACTCGCCATGTATACCTGTGGATCACTTTGTGCCTAAAAAAGGTACTGGCTATCAGCAACCCCCTCTCCACATACTTCCACTAGAGCACTGCCATTCTATCCACTTCTGCAGGCACATCCCACTCACCAACTACTCCATCCCTCGAGTCAACAGAAAAAGACACAACCCCAACTTCACCCCAGAAATTCAAGACCTCATCAGACAATGGGCCACACTTCGACACTCCCCAACACTCCATACACATAACACCGTACAACAAATACAAGAACTCAACACTCAGATAAACAATAAAATATCAGAACAGCAAACACTAAATTGGAACAATTATTTCCAAACACTTTATCACAATACAAACACCAGCAAACTCTACAAAACACTAAACAGCATCACACTCTCCAACAGCAACACTATACAATCACACGCTGCCATCACAACAACAGACACCATACCTTCAAACAAACAACAAGGAAACACTCTCATCAATCACTTTTCACATGTCAGCCACCATAACCCCCATCGTGACGACCGACGTATCATCCGACGTAAGAGACAGTTCCCCACAGACCCAGACTTCGCACTTTTCACTTACAACCAGACGAAGCACATCATCAGCAGCCTCAAGCACTCACCTGCCTGTGGACCAGACAACATAAGCAACACACACATTAAACACCTTGGACCACAAGGCATACAAACACTCACCAACATATCATACTACAGCTACTCACACAACATAATACCCAACTTCTCGAAGCATGGAATTATCATCACTATCCCAAAACCCAACAAAGACCCCACGTTACCTTCCTCACACCGCCCCATCACACTCCTCTGCACCCCCTCCAAAGTCACTGAAAGACTGGTACTACAACTAGTTACACCTCACACACCCCTAGCCCCATCACAACATGGTTTTAGGCCACTGCACTCCACAAACACTCTTCTTACAGACCTTACACAAAGAGTTTTTGATGGCATCAGTTCAGCTAGGCCACCACACAGAACACTCCTTGTCACACTAAACATTAGTAAAGCTTTTGATTCCATCCCCCGCCACAACCTCACAAACAAAATATTCAACACAAACATGCACAATAACACAAAAAGATGGCTGGCAAACTACTTAGCAGGCAGATGTGCACATGTAACTTTTGCCGGTCAGTCTTTGAACATCAGAAATTTCACAAATGGCGTCCCCCAAGGATCTGTTTTGTCCCCTACACTCTTTAACCTATATTCACGACATACCCACATCTCACACACCACAGACACACATAGCTTCCTATGCAGACGACACAACACTTACATGTACACACCAAAACACAAACACAGCCACACACATCCTCCTTACCTCAACACACTACACGAATGGTTCAATACAAACAGGCTCAAAATAGCCCCAGCCAAATCTATAGTGACCCTTCTCACAAACTGGACTGCAGAACAGTCACATTCCACACCTCACCATAGACAACTCTCCCATACCACACACACACACACACACACACACACACACACAAAAACCCCTCTATAACAAACAAAACAAATAAAACACATA